>JAWMAR010000072.1:3258905-3321405 GCA_036785375.1 Leucoraja ocellata
AGTCCCTGACATCCCAGGAATCAGTCTGGTGAACCTTCTCTGCACTCCCTCTATGGCAATAATGTCCTTCCTCAGATTTGGAGACCAAAACTGTACGCAATACTCCAGGTAGACAATGGATAATAGGTGCAGGAGTAGGCCATTCGGCCCTTCGAGCCAGCACCACCATTCAATGTGATCATGGCTGATCATCCACAATCAGTACCCCGTTTCTGCCTTCTCCCCATATCCCCCTGACCCCGCTATCTTTAAGAGCCCTATCTAGCTCTCACTTGAAAGTATCCAGAGAACCAGCCTCCACCGCCCTCTGTGGCAGAGAATTCCACAGACTCACCACTCTCTGTGAGTAAAAGTGTTTCCTCATTTCCGATCTAAATGGCTTACTCCTTGTTCTTGATGATGACTCTGCAATTGTGGGCTGCATCGGTGAGAGGAAGGAAGTGTGGTCAATGACTTTGTGGTGTGGTGTGGGCTGAATCACCTGCATTGGTGGACTGTGGGAGGAGAGGAACACCCCCGTACCCTGTCCGTGTCACTGTTGCACTTTACCAGGGAGTACCAACACCTTGCAGTGTACGTGGCCAGTCAACTGGGCTGGTCCAGGAACGCTGAGGACCTGTACAAGAAGGGACAGAGCCGCCTTGGAGGGGGAGATGTCAGCTCCTCAAACTGCGGAGCATCCTGGACAAAACAGCTCCCACCCCACCTCCGTGACACACTGGTCAACCTGAGGAGCACCTTCAGCAACAGACTGGTCCCACCAAGATGCAGCACAGAACGCCACAGGAGATCCTTCTTCCCTGCGGCTATCAAACTGTACAACTCCTCCCCCCTTGTGTCGTGGGGTAGACTGACTCCATTTCCTTCCCCGCCAAGAGGTTCTACCTGCAGTTGTACAGGGTCTTGGTGAGACCACACCTGGAGTATTGCGTACAGTTTTGGTCTCCAAATCTGAGGAAGGACATTATTGCCATAGAGGGAGTGCAGAGACGGTTCACCAGACTGATTCCTGGGATGTCAGGACTGTCTTGTGAAGAAAGACTGGATAGACTTGGTTTATACTCTCTAGAATTTAGAAGATTGAGAGGGGATCTTATAGAAACTTACAAAATTCTTAAGGGGTTGGACAGGCTAGATGCAGGAAGATTGTTCCCGATGTTAGGGAAGTCCAGGACAAGGGGTCACAGCTTAAGGATAAAGGGGAAATCCTTTAAAACCGAGATGAGAAGAACTTTTTTCACGCAGAGAGTGGTGAATCTCTGGAATTCTCTGCCACAGAGCGTAGTTGAGGCCAGTTCATTGGCTATATTTAAGAGGGAGTTAGATGTGGCCCTTGTGGCTAAGGGGATCAGGGGGTATGGAGAGAAGGCAGGTACGGGATACTGAGTTGGATGATCAGCCATGATCATATTGAATGGCGGTGCAGGCTCGAAGGGCCGAATGGCCTACTCCTGCACCTAATTTCTATGTTTCTATGTAAGCCTTTCCACTTGTCACTTTAATGTCATGTTTCATCAATTTTGTGTTTGTGTTTGATGACTCTTGTGTTTTACGACTGTTGGCAGATCAATTTCCCTCCTGGGATGAATAACGTTCCATCGTATATCCATTCCTCTCATGGTTTTATACACCTTTATATAAGATCACCCCTCATCCTCCTGCGAATAAAGTCTCGGCCTGCCCAACCCCTCCCTGTAGCTCAGGCCCCGGAGTAAATTGGCGATCCATGTCAGTTCTTGGTTCTTGGTTTCCAAAATATTCCAACTGGAATTTAAACTGGAGGTGGTGAAGGGAGGGATTAAGCCAGAAAGGGTTATTGGGAAGAAAGAGCTACTATAAATGTAGTTGCGTCTGGTTGGGTAACTATAGTAGGGTGGAGATTATTCCATGCTTTAATTGTGTGTGCGGGGGAAGAACGAATTGCTGTACACATCTGTCTTTGTAGCTGGGATCACAAATTGGACCGAATGCCCTCGTCTGCTCCTAATTGGTTTGGGTTTGGTCATAAATGATAAGAGCAGAATTAGACAAATAGGCCATTTGGCCCTTTGAGCCAGCACCGCCATTCAATGTGATCATGGCTGATCATCCCCAATCAGTACCCCGTTCCTGCCCTCTCCCCATATCCCCTGACTCCGCTATCTTTAAGAGCCCTATCTAGCTCTCTCTTGAAAGCATCCAGAGAACCGGCCTCCACAGACTCACCACTATCTGTGAGAAAAAGTGTTTCCTCATCTCCGTTCTAAATGGCTTACTCCTTATTCTTAAACTGTGTGGCCCCTGGTTCTGGACTCCCCCAACATCGGGAACATGTTTCCTGCCTCTAGCGTGTGCAAACCCTTTCATAGCAAAATGATTTGAGTATAGGAGCAGGGAGGTTTTACTGCAGTTGTACAGGGTCTTGGTGAGACCACACCTGGAGTATTGCGTATAGTTTTGGTCTCCAAATCTGAGGGAGGACATTATTGCCATAGAGGGAGTGCAGAGAAGGTTCATCAGACTGATTCCTGGGATGTCATGACTGTCTTATGAAGAAAGACTGGATAGACTTGGTTTATACTCTCTAGAATTTAGGAGATTGAGGGGGGATCTTATAGAAACTTACAAAATTCTTAAGGGTTGGACAGGCTAGATGCAGGAAGATTGCTCCCGATGTTGGGGAAGTCCAGGACAAGGGGTCACAGCTTAAGGATAAGGGGGAAATCCTTTAAAACCAAGATGAGAAGAACTTTTTTGGCTATATTTAAGAGGGAGTTAGATGTGGCCCTTGTGGCTAAGGGGATCAGAGGGTATGGAGAGAAAGCAGGTACGGGATACTGAGTTGGATGATCAGCCATGATCATATTGATTGGCGGTGCAGGCTCGAAGGGGCCGAATGGCCTACTACTGCACCTATTTTCTATGTTTCTATGTTTCTAATCTTACATGCTTCAATAAGATGCCCTCTCATCCTTCTAAACTCCAGAGTATACAAGCCCAGCTGCTCCATTCTCTCAGCATATGACAGTCCCGCCATCCCGGGAATTAACCTTGTAAACCTACGCTGCACTCCCTCAATAGCAAGAATGTCCTTCCTCAAATTAGGGGACCAAAACTGCACACAATACTGCCGGGGACTCCGCGCTTTGCGATGTTGTTGGATTGCTTTGCTTGGACGAAATGCAGTGACGTGTTTAGTTTATTGTTTTTGCCGTGGGCAGGGGTACAGTGGAAAGCTTTTCACTGCAGGTAAAAATGTAACGAAGCACCGCCCCCCCCCTCCCCCCCCCCCCCCCCCCCGTCCCACTTGGCAATAATTTTGGGCGACTGCCGGCGTCATATCAGTGTCGCCAAAAGATTTTCAACGTCCAGCGGTGACAAAAAAAAAAGTCGCGACTCTTAATAAAACACCGCGCGTCAATACGTGATCACGCCGCGAATCTTTCGGTGACCTGATACGACAGTCAATGATGCCGGGCACTTGCCGAGTAAATGGCCAACTGGGACAGGCCCTTTAACAGAGTGAGTGTTTGCACGATTTAAATTCTCCTCCGGTTTCCCGATCAATTCCTTCCGCAACAGGCAAGTGGGCGTCACCCTCGATCTACTTCCAGGAATTGACCGACTTGGCTCCAAGTCTCGCTCTTGTTAACAGCAACAGAACACAGAGAGGGGATCTCATTGAAACATATAAGATTATTCATGGTTTGGACACGCTAGAGGCAGGAAACATGTTCCCGATGTTGGGGGAGTCCAGAACCAGGGGCCACACGCAGTTTAAGAATAAGGGGTAAGCCATTTAGAACGGTGACGAGGAAACACTTTTTCTCACACAGAGAGTTGTGAGTCTGTGGAATTCTCTGCCTCAGAGGGCGGTGGAGGTGGGTTCTCTGGATGCTTTCAGGAGAGAGCTAGACAGGGCTCTTAAAGATAGGGGAGTCAGGGGATATGGGGAGAAGGCAGGAACGGGGTACTGATTGGGGATGATCAGCCATGATCACATTGAATGGCGGTGCTGGCTCGAAGGGCCGAATGGCCTCCTCCTGCACCTATTGTCTACTGACTACGAAAGATGGTGGGGAGGTCGTCGGTACCTATTATGTACCGGGCAGTGTCCACCACTCTCCATAGATCCCTGCGATGGTGGGGTGAGGTCAGTCGGTGATGGACCGGGCAGTGTTTACAACTCTTTGTAGTGTTTTCCGCTCCTGGACGTTCAAGTTGCCGAACCAGGCCACGATGCAACCGGTCACGTGCTCTCTCCCAGGGCATCTGTAGAAGTTCAGGAGAATCCTCTCCGACATACCGGATCTCCGGAATCTCCTCGGGAAGTAGAGGGCGCTGATGGGCTTTTCGTGTCATTGCATCAGTGTGCCGGGTTCAGCATTAATGCCGTTGTTGTCGCTGGAGGTTTAAATCTGTTTTCTCTCTCCCGCTGTGAAGAGCGAACTCCGTGCCCTTTGTCGAGTGGCGACACGGTTGTTTGTATTCGAGGTCACGCCGAGGATTCTCTTCTCCACCCCCCACCCCCTGTACAACCAATCTCCCTCCCCCACCCCCACACAGCCCCTCAAACAGCTTGCAGCTGCTGCAATGGGGGGGGGGGGGGGGGGGGGGGGGGGGGGAGGACTTTGTGTGAGTTTTACAAGAATGATGATCCCAGGAATGAGTGGGTTAACATGTGATGAGCGTTTGTCGGCACTGGGCCTGTACACGCTGGAGTTTAGAAGGTTGAGGGGGGGAACCTCGTTGAAACTTACAGAATAGGCATGAATACAGAACAGATCAGTGTGTCCATATACCATAATATATAAATATATACACACATGAATAAACAAACTGATAAAGTGCAAATAACAGATAATGGGTTATTAATAATCAGAGTTTTGTCCGAGCCAGGTTTAATAGCCTGATGACAGTGGGGAAGTAGCTATTCCTGAACCTGGACGTTGCAGTCTTCAGGCTCCTGAACCTTCTACCTGAAGGTAGCAGGGAGATGAGTGTGTGGCCAGGATGGTGTGGGTCTTTGATGATACTGCAAGCCTTTTTGTGAGGCAGCGACTTGCGATAAATCCCCTTCATGGAAGGAAGGTCGGAGCCGATGATGGACTGGGCAGTGTTTACTACTTTTTGTAGTCTTTTCCTCTCCAGGGCGCTCAAAGTTGCCGAACCAAGCCGCGATGGCAACCGGTCAGCATGCTCTCTACTGTGCACCTGTAGAAGTTAGAGAGAGTCTTCCTTGACAAACCGACTCTCCGTAATCTTCTCAGGAAGTAGAGGCGCTGGTGAGCTTTCTTTATATCAGGGGCTATGGGGGCGAAGGCAGGAGAATGGGGTTAGGAGGGAGAGATAGATTGGCCATGATTGAATGGCGGAGTAGACTTGAGGGGGCCGAATGGTCACTTATGACCTTATGAGGTGTCCGAGGCTCTGGACCCGGGGGGGTCAATGCGAGCAATTGACAAATATAAAACAGCAGGCAGCCTGTTGTAAGAGAGAAAACATGGATAGGTGACGTTTCACAGAGTGCTGGAGTAACTCAGCGGGTCAGGCAGCATCTGTGGAGAACATGGATAGGTGACGTTTCACAGAGTGCTGGAGTAACTCAGCGGGGTCAGGCAGCATCTGTGGAGAACATGGATAGGTGACGTTTCACAGAGTGCTGGAGTAACTCAGCGGGTCAGGCAGCATCTGTGGAGAGAACATGGATAGGTGACGTTTCACAGAGTGCTGGAGTAACTCAGCGGGTCAGGCAGCATCTGTGGAGAACATGGATAGGTGACGTTTCACAGAGTGCTGGAGTAACTCAGCGGGTCAGGCAGCATCTGTGGAGAACATGGATAGGTGACGTTTCACAGAGTGCTGGAGTAACTCAGCGGGTGCAGCAGCATCTGTGGAGCTAAGGAAATAGGCAACGTTTCGGGCCGAAACCCGTAAGGGTTTCGGCCCGAAACGTTGCCTATTTCCAGAAGGATTTCCGGCCCGAAAAGATGCCTATTTCCTTAGCTCCATAGATGCTGCTGCACCATAACTCAGCGGGTCAGGCAGTATCTGTGGAGAACATGGATAGGTGACGTTTCACAGAGTGCTGGAGTAACTCAGCGGGACATGGCAGCATCTGTGGAGAACATGGACACGTGACGTTTCACAGAGTGCTGGAGTAACTCAGCGGGACAGGCAGCATCTCTGATGAAGGATCTCGACCCAAAATGTCACCTGTCCCTTTTCTCTGGAGATACTGCCTGACCCGCTGAGTTACTCCAGCTCTTTGTGTCTATCTTTGGTTTAACCAGCATCTGCAGTTCCTTCCTGCACATCACTGAAGGACATGCATAAATGACGTTTCGGGTCTGGACCCCTCTTCCTACTGATTCAGAATTACTCCAGCACTTTGTGTCTTTTTCTTTTGTTGACGAGCATCTTTAGTTTAGTGTAATACACTGTAGAAATGGGGCCTACTCCTGCACCTATTGTCTATTGTGCATTGTCTTAACCAGCATTTGCAGTTCCTTCATGAACAAGACTTAGTGTTGGGTCTTGAGGCTCGATGCTTCTGTGCAGTGTGGGCTCGAGAGCTGATGGTGTGAAGGTGCTGCAGTGTTGGAACATTCACACCTCGCCCCCAGCGCTGCGATCACATGGTCGCCCGCGGTGTGTGTGTCCGTCCATCTTCCCCGAGCACTGCTGCAAGAGCAGCCTCATGCGGTGGCCTGACGTGGTCTACATAGACTTCAGCAAGCTGTGTAAGACACAGAGTGCTGGAGTAACTCAGCGGGACAGGCAGCATCTCTGGAGACAAGGAATGGGTGACGTTTCAGGGCGCGACCCTTCTTCAGACTGATGTCAGGGCAGGGTGCGGGAGAGATGGAATGTAGTCGGAGACAACAGACAATAGGTGCAGGAGGAGGCCATTCGGCCCTTCGTATCCAGTACCACCATTCAATGTGATCATGGCTGATCATCCCCCAATCTGTACCCCGTTCCTGCCTTCTCCCCATATCCCCTGACTCCGCTATTTTTAAGAGCCCTATCTAGCTCTCCCTTGAAAGCATCCAGAGAACCGGCCTCCACCGCCCTCTGAGGCAGAGAATTCCACAGACTCACCACTCTCTGTGAGAAGAAGTGTTTCCTCGTCTCCATTCTAAATGGCTTTACCCCTTATTCTTAAACTGTGTGGCCCCTGGTTCTGGACTCCCCCCAACATCGGGAACATGTTTCCTGCCTCTGGCGTGTCCGAAGCCAATAAGACCAGTAGGAAAAACTGGGAAGGGGGAGGGGATGGAGAGAGAGAGGGAAAGCAGGGGACTACCTGAAATTGGAGAAGTCAATGTTCATACCGCTGGGGTGTAAACTACCCAAGTGGAATACGAGGTGCTGCTCATCCAATTTGCGGTGGGACTCACTCTGGCCATGGAGGAGGCCCAGGACAGAAAGGTCGGATTGGGAATGGGAGGGGGAGTTGAAGTGCTGAGCCACCGGGAGATCAGGTTGGTTTATTGCGAACTGAGCGGAGGTGTTTGGGCGAAGCGATCGCCAAGCCTACGTTTGGTCTCACCGATGTAGACTCAGCTGACACCTAGAGCAGCGGATGCAATAGATGAGGTTGGAGGAGGTGCAGGTGAACCTCTGCCTCACCTGGAAAGACTGCTTGGGTCCTTGGATGGAGTCAAGGGGGGGAGGTAAAGGGGAGGCCTTGGGCAAGCTTTCTCACGGGTACACGGCTCTGGATGGTTGGGTCCCCATCAGATACAAGAAGAGCTGGTCGACTGGATTGATGAGATGGACACAATTGTTTGGAACCTGTATAGATTAGTACGGGTGTCAGGAGTTATGGGGAGAAGGCAGGAGAATGGGGTTAGGGAGAGATAGATCAGCCATGATTGAATGGTGGAGTAGACTGGATGGGCCAAATGGCCTAATTCTATTCCTATCACTTATGACCTTATTCATAACAAGAGGAGTTGAGTAAAGAGGTCCTTCTGCAGTTGTACAGGACCCTAGTGAGACCACACCTGGAGTATTGTGTGCAGTTTTGGTCCCCTAATTTGAGGAAGGACATTCTTGCTATTGAGGGAGTGGTGCAGCGTAGGTTCACAAGGTTAATTCCCGGGATGGCGGACTGTCGTATGCTGAAAGAATGGAGCGGCTGGGCTTGTATACTCTGGTGTTTAGAAAGATGAAGAGGGCATCTTATTGAAACATACAAGATTATTAAGGGTTTGGACACGCTAGAGGCAGGAAACATGTTCCCGATGTTGGGGGAGTCCAGAACCAGGGGCCACAGTTTAAGAACAAGGGGTAAGCCATTTAGAATGGAGATGAAGAAAAACCTTTTGCACCCAGAGAGTTGTGAGTGTGGAATTCTCTGCCTCAGAAGGCGGTGGAGGCCAATTCTCTGGATGCTTTCAAGAGAGAGCTAGATAGGGCTCTTAAAGATAGGGGGATATGGGGAGAAGGCAGGAACGGGGTACTGATTGGGGACGATCAGCCATGATCACATTGAATGGTGGTGCTGGCTCGAAGGGCCCGAATGGCCTACTCCTGCACGTTGTCTATTATCTATGAACTACAGGCCGGTGAGCTTAACATCTGTAGTTGGGAAGTTACTAGAGGGACGGGTTATACAGGCGTTTGGATGGGCAAGGGCTGATTCGGGATAGTCAGCATGGTTTTGTACGTGGGAGGTTGATGAGGGCAGAGCTGTGGATGTTGTGTACATGGACTTCAGCAAAGCATTCAACAAGGTTCCGCATGGTAGGCTGCTCTGGAAGGTTTGATCTCATGGGATCCAAGGAGAGATAGCTGAATGGATAGAAAATTGGCTTCAAGGAAGGAAGCAGAGGGTGATGGTGGAGGATGTTTTTCAGACTGGAGGCCTGTATTTCCCCCCAAATTGCCTTTACACTAAGTAAGTAAATAAGTTTATTGGCCAAGTATTCACATACAAGGAATTTGCCTTGGGTGCTCCCCCGCCCACAAGTAACAACATGACATACAGTGACAGTTACGAATGACTCAGAAAACACTAAACATTAATAATAATAAAACATTAATGATAAAACACCATTGATCAAGCATGTGAACCAACAAAATACCAGATCAAAGGGAGGCTACAGATTTTTGGCTGTTGAGTAGAGCAACTACTCGTGGATAAAAACTGTTTTTATGTCTGGCTGTGGCAGCTTTGACAGTCCGGAGTCGCCTTCCAGAGGGAAGTGATTCAAAGAGTTTGTGGCCAGGGTGAGAGGGGTCAGAGATGATCTTGCCCCGCTCGCTTCCTGGCCCTTGCAGTGTACAGTTCATCAATGGAGGGAAGGTTGCAGCCAACAACCTTCTCTGCTGATCGGACGATTCGCTGCAGCCTCCAGGTGTCGTACTTGGTGGCTGAGCCAAACCAGACCATGATGGAGAAGGTGAGGACAGACTCTACGATGGCCGTGTAGAATTGGACCATCATTGCCTGTGGCAGATTGTGCTTCCTCAGCTGCCGCAGGAAGTACATCCTCTGTTGTGCTTTTTTGAATCTAGGACCATAAAATATAGGGTGAGGCCAGTCAGCCCATCAAGTTTACACCGGCATTCAATCATGGCTGATCTATTTTCCCCTCAATCCCATTCTCTTGCCATCTCCCTGTAACCTTTGACTCCCATGTTAATTCAGGTGGTGTGGGCCTCTGATGATGCTGGCTGCCTTTTTGAGGCAGTGCCTCCTGTAGATCCCTTCGATGGTGGGGAGGTCAGTACCTGTGATGGACCGGCCAGTGTCCACCACTCTCTAGACACGCTAGAGGCAGGAAACATGTTCCCGATGTTGGGGGAGTCCAGAACCAGGGGCCACACAGTTTAAGAATAAGGGGTAAGCCATTTAGAACGGAGACGAGGAAACACTTTTTCACACAGAGAGTGGTGAGTCTGTGGAATTCTCTGCAGATGGAGCATGTTGGTCAGTGTGGACTGGTTGGGCTGAAGGGCCATATCACACCACGACATGGAAGGAAACCGGAGCACCCGGAGAAAACCCACGCAGGCCACGGGGAGAAGGTACAAACTGCGTACAGACAGCACCCGCAGCCAGGATGGAACCCGGGTCTCTGGCGCTGTGAGGCAGCAGCTCTACCCGCTGCACCACCGTGTTTGGTCATTTCCACAACTCGACTGGGTCAAGTTTACATTTGGGTTTCTATTTACACCCATCTCTCCCTCTGTAAACATTGCTATTTTCTTTTAGGTTGTAAACACCCAATGTTAGTTCTCCTGGTCCACACTTTAATAAGTGATAGGAGCAGAATTAGGCCATTCGGCCCATCAAGTCTACTCCGCCATTCAATCATGGCTGATCTATCTCTCCCTCCCAACCCCATTCTCCTGCCTTCTCCCCTTAACTCCTGACACCCGCACTAATCTATCCATCTCTGCCTTAAAAATATCCACTGACTTGGCCTCCACCGCCTTCTGTGGCAACGAATTCCACAGATTCACCACCCTCTGACTAAAGAAATTCCAACCTCATCTCCTTTCTAAAGGAACGTCCTTTAATTCTGAGGCTGTGCCCTCTGGTCCTAGACTCTCCCACTAGTGGAAACATCCTCTCCACATCCACTCTATCCAGGTTGTTCTACCCTGGTGAAAGGTACAACAGGCTTGGGGGGGGGGGAAGAGTAACGGAAGACTCTGTCTCCCACTGTCCATCTGCTTGGGTCCCTGGACTAGACCTGCTGCCGTTACTTTAGTGTACCGAGGTACAGTGCAAAGGGTTTGTTGCTTAATAACGTCAGCGGAAAGACTATACACGATTGCAGAGTCTCCTGCCCAGAGTAGGTGAATCGAGGACCAGAGGACACGGGTTCAAGGTGAAAGGGGAAAGATTTAATAGGAATCTGCGATTGCATTTGGAACTGGCTTACTGGCTGTGGTGGGAAGACGATATTCGGGCTGGAGTTCTGTGACCAGTTGTGTTCCGTGGGATCTCTGTGTTGGTGTTGCAAATTAATGACTTGGATGTAAATTGAAGGTAGACAAAAATGCTGGAGAAACTCAGCGGGTGAGGCAGCATCTATGGAGCGAAGGAATAGGCGACGTTTCGGGTCGAGACCCTTCTTCAGACTGATGTGGGGGGGGTGGGGCAGGAAGAAGAAAGGAAGAGGCGGAGACAGTAGGCTGTGGGAGAGCTGGGAAGGGGAGGGGAAGGAGGGAGAAAGCAGGGACTACCTGAAATTGGAGAAGTCAATGTTCATACCGCTGGGGTGTAAACTGCCCAAGCGAAATATGAGGTGCTGCTCCTCCAATTTGCGATGGGACTCACTCTGGCCATGGAGGAGGCCCAGGACAGAAAATTCCGAATGGGAGGGGGAGTTGAAGTGCTGAGCCACCGGGAGATCAGGTTGGTTATTGCGGACCGAGCGGAGGTGTTGGGCAAAGCGATCGCCAAGCCTACGCTTGGTCTCACCGATGTAGAGTAGCTGACACCTGGAGCAGCGGATGCAATAGATGAGGTTGGAGGTGGTGCAGGTGAACCTCTGTCGCACCTGGAACGACTGCTTGGGTCCTTGGATGGAGTCAAGGGGAGAGGTAAAGCGACAAGTGTAGA
This sequence comes from Leucoraja ocellata, assembly GCA_036785375.1. NCBI lineage: Eukaryota > Metazoa > Chordata > Chondrichthyes > Rajiformes > Rajidae > Leucoraja > Leucoraja ocellata. The sequence continues at coordinate 3,270,472 of JAWMAR010000072.1, forward strand.
TGGGTTGGTTTAGTTCAGTTTAGAGATACAGCGTGGAAACAGGCCCTTCAACTCACCGAGTCCGCACCAACCAGCGATCCCCGCACACTAACACTATCCTACACACACCAGGGAATATCTATATTACTAAATGTCTGATCTTGACCACTTCCTGTTGATCTGTATATTGGTTTTAGACAAAACGCTGCCACGTACGGCTGTGATTTTTGGCCATCTTCCTCAGAGTCTCCCTCCGCTGCGCAGAACAAGAGGATTTTTCCCATTGATGAAATATAAAAGAGTGATTAGTTTTTTTTAAATGTTGAGATTCTCTCTCCTGAAGGCCACACCCCTTCCAGAGGGGCTATAAAACCCGGAAGTGTGGAGGTGCCTCCGTTCTCTGCAAGATGGGGGAGCGAGAGGTTGCAATTCTCAGTCTGAGCTGTGAATAACACTGAACGCATGTTTACTAAACTGAGTGGTTTTACTGACCTGTCAGTGCCCTTAATGTGGTTTGAAAATGTAGTTTGAAAATGCAAACATGCTAAAGACAATACTGTGTTGTCTTTGGTTTTGAAAGTGCTAAAGCAAGCTGCTTTGCCTTTTGTTTTGGAAGTGCTAAAGTGAGTTGTCTTGCCTTTGGTTTTGAAAGTGCTAAAGCAAGCGGGCTTGCCTAATTGAGCTGCAAGATGGGGGAGCGAGAGGTTACAATTCTCAGTCTGAGCTGTGAATAACACTGAACACATGTCTACTAAACTGTGAGTGGTTTTACTGACCTGTCGGTGCCCTTAATGTGGTTTGAAAATGTAGTTAGAAAATGCAAAAGTGTGTTTTGGTTTGCAAGTGCTAAAGATGTGTTACCTTTGGTTTTGAAAGTGATAACGCATGCTGTGTTGGAGTGTGGCTGCTGCTGCTGGCGCTGATGATGGCTGCCCCAGTGTACTGCTCCTTGCTGTATTGTATGTGTTTGTTTGTTTGTGTCGTCTGTGTAACCCCTACAAAGATTACTTTCACGAGAGAGGTACTCATTAACATCGGACATACGGTGCCTCCAAACATCGTTCCGGATTTCTCTCACTCGCTGGATTATTTGGACATCCTCGTTGGCGAGGTTGTGGCTGCGTTGAAGGTCTTGAGACGGAGGGGGGCCCGTGGGAAGCGCTCTGGAGCGCTCGCCCGACTCCGGCGACGAGAATCACGCACACCACTCCCGTGCATATTCCTGGCAAACATACGTTCTCTCAAGAACAAAGTGGACGGACTGCAACTCCTGCGTCGGACAAACAAAGACCTCTCTCGAGCTGCTACCCCGTGTTTCACCGAGACCTGGCTTTGTGAGTCGACCCCGGGCAGTGCGCTGGCTTCCAACTCCACAGAGCGGACCGTAAAGTGGAGGCAGCGGGGAATTCAACAGGTGGTGGAATATGCTTCTATACCAACTAGGACCGATGCAGCCACCTCACGGTTCTGTCAAACTTCTGCTGTCCCAAACTAGAATCCCTCTTTATAAACTGCAAACCCTTCTACTCTCCGAGGGACTTTATTTAACTCCTTTATTCTCGCTGGAGTTTACATTTCCTCCCCCGTGCCAGCGTACGTGAGGCGCAAACGCAACTCGCTGACCAGGTAACAAGGGTAGAGAGCGACTTCCCCGACTCCATGGTCATTGTTTTGTGGGACTCTAACCTCAGCCGTGACCTTCCAAAATACAGATTTCATGTTACCTGCCCCACCAGAGGGGAGAGAACACTCCATCACTGTTATAGACAGCAGGAGTAGGCCATTCGGCCCTTCGAGCCAGCACCGCCATTCAATGTGATCATGGCTGATCATCCCCAATCAGTACCCCGTTCCTGCCTTCTCCCCTGACTCCGCTATCTTTAAGAGCCCTATCCAGCTTTCTCTTGAAAGCATCCAGAGAACCTGCCTCCACCGCCCTCTGAGGCAGAGAATTCCACAGACGAACTGGCAATAAGGCAATCAAGAACGGATATCGCTCTGTTTCCCGGGCGAGTCTGGGTCTCTGATCATTGTCTAGTTCACCTTATGCCCACCTACAGGCAGAAACAAAAAGCTGTTGAGCCTGTGGACACAACAATGAACAGGTGGACAAGCCAGGGAGGGCATCGATAACCTACAGTCCTGCTTTGACTGCACGGATTGGAATGTGTTCAGGGAAGCAACCACAAGCCTCAATGAGTATACGGACACTGTATCATCATATGTCAGCTTTTGCGAGGATGGTTGCATTCCCACTAGGACCCGGACCTGGTTCAACATCGACAAGACCTGGTTCACTGCAGAGCTCAGACAGCTCCGACGGTCCAAAGATGAGGCCTACAGGAGCGGGGATGCAGACCTCTACATGCAGGCCAAGTACAAGCTGAGACGAGGAATCAGAGCTGCCAAGGAAAGGTTCTCTGAGAAGTTGAGGAGCAAGTTCTCAGCTAGTGACTCTTCTTCAGTTTGGAAGGTCTTGCAAGAAATCACCAGGTACAAGAGGAAAGCCCCCCCCCCCCGCTCTTTGGACAATTGTCAGCTGACCAACGACCTGAATGAGTTTTACTGCAGGTTTGAAAATCAGAAACGTAACCCTGGTGCCCCCTCCCCAACCAACACAGCCAGACCCCAGTCAGCAAAGAATGGACCCTGCACCCTCTCCTTCCCATTCACCACTTCACACCTACTCAAGGCAAAGACTCCAGTGTGAAAAGACTGGGCCGTTTCCCACCCCAACCAACACATTACATTCTGTTTGTAGTTTGTTTGGTTGTTTGTTTGTTTGTCTTTTTGCACAAAGTCCGCGAGCATCGCCACTTCTCATTTCACTGCACATCTCGTATGTGTACGTGACAAATAAACTTGACTTGACTTGACTTGAGTTCACACCAACTCACAGTCCGACCTCAGTCTGCAAAGTCTGGGCCCTTCTACACCCACCCCCCCCCCCCCCCTCCAATCACCACTTCACACCCAATCACCCACACCCTCCGAGCTGCACAACATCACCTCTCCATCATCAACAATAAAAATAGAGAAGGTGGAGAGGTTTTTCAGAGGACAAAAGAGTCGGAAATCTCCAGGACAGGCCAATGTTTCCCCCTCTACTCTCAAGCTCTGTGCCAAACAGCTGACACTGGACTACACAGACATTTTCAACCAGCCCCTCCAAACATGTACTGTCCCTGCCTGCTTCAAAGTCTCCACTATTGTTCCCCAACCCAAAAAGGCAAGGATTACTTGTCTTAATGACTTCAGGCCTGTCGCACTGACCTCTGTATCATGAAGACACTCGAAAGGCTAGTGCTGGCCAAGCTGAAAAATATCACAAACCCCCTGCTGGACCCTCTGCAGTTTGTATATCAGGCCAATAGATCTGTGGATGATGCAGTCAACCTGGGCCTACACTTCATCCCACAGAGCCTAGACCACCAGGGGACCTGTGCGAGGATCCTGTTTGTTGATTTTAGCTCTGCATTCAACACCATTGTGCCAGAGCTACTACACTCCAAACTTTCCGAGTTGACTGTGCCTGAACGCCTCTGTCGGTGGATCACCAACTTCCTGACAGACGGGAAGCAGCATGTGAGGCTGGGAAAGCACATCTCGGACCCACAAACCCTCAGCATAGGAGCACCGCAAGATGTGTACTCTCCCCTCTCCTCTACTCCCTCTACACCAGCGACTGCACCTCCACAGACACCTCTGTCAAGCTTCTCAAGTTTGTGGACGACACACTCCTTATTGGACTGATCCAGGATGGGGAGGAATCTGCCAACAGACAGGAAGTGACACAGCTGGCGTCCTGGTGCCGTAGCAACAACCTAGAGCTCAATGCTCTTAAGACAGTGGAATTGATTGTAAACTTTAGGAGAGCTCCCCCTCCCCTCACCCCACTCACCATCAACAACACCACAGTCACATCTGTGAAGTCTTTTAAGTTCCTGGGAACCATCATCTCCAAGGACCTTAAGTGGGGGGCTACCATCGACTCCACCGTCAAAAAGGCACAACAGAGGATGTACTTCCTGCGGCAGCTGAGGAAGCACAATCTGCCACAGGCAATGACGGTCCAATTCTACACGGCCATCGTAGAGTCTGTTCTCACCTTCTCCATCATGGTCTGGTTTGGCTCAGCCACCAAGCACGACACCTGGAGGCTGCAGCGAATCGTCCGATCAGCAGAGAAGGTTATTGGCTGCAACCTTCCCTCCATTGATGAACTGTACACTGCAAGGGCCAGGAAGCGAGCGGGCAAGATCATCTCTGACCCCTCTCACCCTGGCCACAAACGCTTTGAATCACTTCCCTCTGGAAGGCAACTCTGGACTGTCAAAGCTGCCACAACCAGACATTAAAAACAGTTTTTATCCACGAGTAGTTGCTCTACTCAACAGCCAAAAATCTGTAGCCTCCCTTTGATCTGGTATTTTGTTGGTTCACATGCTTGATCAATGGTGTTTTATCATTAATGTTTTATTATTATTAATGTTTAGTGTTTAATGTGTCATTCGTAACTGTCACTGTACGTCATGTTGTTACTTGTGGGCGGAGCACCAAGGCAAATTCCTTGTATGTGAATACTTGGCCAATAAACTTACTTGCATACATACTTTGGTTTTGAAAGTGCTAAAGCAAGCTGCCTTGCCTTTGGTTTTGAAGATGCTAAAGCAAGCTACCTTGCCTAATCAGAGCTGCCATGCCTAATCAGAGTTGCCTTGACTAATCAGAGTTGCCTTGCCTAATCAGAGCTGCCTTGCCTAATCAGAGCTGCCTTGACTAATCAGAGCTGTCTTGACTAATCAGAGCTGCCTTGACTAATCAGAGTTGCCTTGACTAATTAAAGCTGCGTTGTCTTCTATATAATTAAAAGTCTAATCTTGACCACTTCCTGTTTGCGCTTTATATTGATTTTAGAAAAAAAACGCTACCACGTACGGCTGTGATTTTTGGCCATCTTACTCAGTCCCCCTCCGCTCATCAGGTGATTAGTGTTTAAAAATGTTGAGATTCTCTTTCCTGAAGGCCACGTCCCTTCCGGAAGGGCTATAAAACCCGGAAGTGTGGAGGTGCCCCAGTTCTCTGCAAGATGAGGGAGCGAGAGGTTGCAATTTTCAGTCTGAGCTGTGAATAACACTGAACACATGTCTACTAAACTGTGAGTGGTTTTACTGACCTGTCAGTGCCCTTAATGTGGTTTGAAAATTTAGTTTGAAAATGCAAAAGTGTGTTTTCGTTTGAAAGTGCTAAAGCTGTGTTGCCTTTGGCTTTGAAAGTGCTAAAGCGAGCTGCCTTGCCTTCTATATAATTAAAAGACTAATCTTGACCACTTCCTGTTTGCACTTTATATTGATTTTAGAAAAAACGCTATCACGTACGGCTGTGATTTTTGGCCATCTTACTCAGAGTCCCCCTCTGCTCATCAGGTGCTGAGGATTTTTCCCATCGAAGAAAAATAAAAGAGTTATTAGTGTTTAGAAAATGTTGAGATTCTCTCCTGTCAATCACGCCATGAAGGCCATGCCCCTTCTGGTGGGAGGGGGAGGGACTATGAAACCCAGACGTGTGGGCGTGGCTCAGTCTCTGCAAGATGGGGGAGGAAGAGGTCACAACTCGCTGTCTTTAGTGGCCTTGCAACCTGCTTGACATGGTATGAAACTGCACTTGAATTTGGTGGCCTTGCACCCTGCTTGAAATGGAATTTCAATGATTAACCGTGAGTCAACTGCGAGACCACCAGCCGTGAGTGAATGAGCTGCCAGCACAACAGTGACTGAGCCGCCAGCCCAAGAATCCATTCGGGCCATAATGTCCATACTAGCCCACTGGAAACCAGTCCCTTCAGCCCACAACACCCATACTAGCGCTCCAGAAAGCCCCCTCCCCCCACTGGCCACCAATATTGGAATTGGTGGAGAGGTGGAATATTGCGTTGGGGGACCAGCCCTCCCGTGTGATGCAGGGACCCAACGGGTCCCACTTAGTCTAGTTTACACTTATAACCAAGCCCATTAACCAACAAACCCGTTCGTCTTTGGAGTGCGGGAGGAAGCCAAACTTCTCGGCCAAAAACGCAGGCAGGTCACGGGGGGGAGAAGGTACAAATTCCCTACACACGGCACACGTAGTCAGGATGGAACCCGGGTCCCTGGCACCGGGAGGCAGCAACTCTACCGCTGTGCCACCGTGCCGCTACAGTGTGTTGGTTTGTGGGCAATGCCAACACAAACGCAGTTGTGGTTAGTTAGGAATTATCATCATTTACAGTGGGTTTTTGATCAGCTACTGAAATGGGGGAGGGGGGAGAGAAATAGCAGGGGAGCAATGGCAGGTGGACTTTAATCTGATCGTGTGTGTCAGGTTGGGAGGTTTGCTAGGTAAAATGTACAAGGAAATTATACAATTATTAACAAGACCCTCGACAACATTGATGTACAGAGGGATCTTGAGGTTCAATTACATGGACAATAGGTGCAGGAGTAGGCCATTCGGCCCTTTGAGCCAGCACCGCCATTCAATGTGATCATGGCTGATCATCCCCAATCAGTACCCCGTTCCTGCCTTCTCCCCATATCCCCTGACTCCATTATCTTTAAGAGCCCTATCTAGCTCTCTCTTGAAAGCATCCAGAGAACCGGCCTCCACCGCCCTCTGAGGCAGAGAATTCCACAGACTCACAACTCTCTGTGAGAAAAAGTGTTTCCTCGTCTCCGTTCTAAATGGCTTACCCTTATTCTTAAACTGTGTGGCCCCTGGTTCTGGACTCCCCGAACATCAGGAACATGTTTCCTGCCTCTAGCGTGTCCAAGCCCTTAATAACCTTATATGTTTCAATAAGATATCCTTTCATCCTTCTAAACTCCAGCGAATACAAGCCCAGCCGCTCCATTCTCTCAGCTTATGACAGTCCCGCCATCCCGGGAATTAACCTTGTGAACCTACGCTGCACTCCCTCAATAGCAAGAATTGTCCTTCCTTGAATTTGGAGACCAAAACTGCACACAATTCAGGCCCCTGAAAGTGACAACATGAGTGGATAGTGGTAAAGAATGCGTCTGGGGGTGTTGCGTATACGAGGCAGGATGTCGTGTCTCAACGTTATAACACTCTGGTTAGGCTGCAGTTGCAGAATAGTTCTGGTCGACCCATGACAGGAAGGGTGTGGAGTGCTGAAGGTTTACTGACTGGTTTACTGGGTATTAGCTATAAGGTCGGCCAAATGTACACGCGTTCTCTGGAGAGCTTGAGTCTGAGGCGAGTATATAACATTCTGAGATTCATAGATGTCGTAGTCATGGAAACATAGAAAATAGGTGCAGGAGTAGGCCATTTGGCCCTTCTAGCCTGCACCACCATTCAATATGATCATGTCTGATCATCCAACTCAGTATCCCGTATCTGCCTTCTCTCCAAACCCCCTGATCCCTTTAGCCACAAGGGCCACATCTAACTCCCTCTTAAATATAGCCGATGAACTGGCCTCAACTACTTTCTGTGGCAGAGAATTCCACAGATTCACCACTCTCTGTGTGAATTTTTCTTTTTCTAATCTCGGTCCAAAAAGACTTCCCCCTTATCCTTAAACTGTGACCCCTTGTTCTGGACTTCCCCAACATCGGGAACAATCTTCCTGCATCTAGCCTGTCCAACCCCTTAAGAATTTTGTACGTTTCTATACGATCCCCCCTCAATCTTCTAAATTCCAGCGAGTACAAGCCGAGTCTATCCAGCCTTTCTTCATATGAAAGTCCTGACATCCCAGGAATCAGTCTGGTGAACCTTCTCTGTCAGAACCTTTCTCCCAGGGTAGTAATGTCAAGGACTAGAAGGCATTGTGGGCCAAAGGACTTTGTCTCTGGAACTGATGTGCTACAATGCTGAGAACTATACTATGGACTAGGGGTGGGGAACCTGCGGCCTTAAGGCCTCATGCTGCCTACTAGGCCATTAAGTGCAGCCTTTTGAATGAATCCAAATTTTGTAGAACAAATCTTTTTATTATTATTAATATGTTTTTGTTCATCTTTTATTATTTTTATTTTAATCTTAACATGAACGTATTTAAAATACCAAAGATTCAACAAAATAATCCTATATCTAATCGAAGTTTCTTGGATGCGGCCTAATTAGATTACAGCGAACTTAATGCGGCCTTCCAACATGAAAAGGTTCCCCATCCCTCTTATAGACAATAGGTGCAGGAGGAGGCCATTCAGCCCTTCGAGCCAGCACCGCCATTCAATGTGATCATGGCTGATCATCCCCAATCAGTACCCCGTTCCTGCCTTCTCCCCATATCCCCTGACTCCGCTATCTTTAAGAGCCCTATCTAGCTCTCTCTTGAAAGCATCCAGAGAACCGGCCTCCACCGCCCTCTGAGGCAGAGAATTCCACAGACTCACAACTCTCTGAGAAAAAGTGTTTCCTCGTCTCCGTTCTAAATATCCTACCCCTTATCCTTAAACTGTGTGTGGCCCCTGGTTCTGGACTCCCTCAACATCAGGAACATGTTTCCTGCCTCTAGCGTGTCCAAACCCTTAACAATCTTATATGTTTCAATAAGATACCCTCTCATCCTTCTAAACTCCAGAGTGTACAAGCCCAGTATTCTGCACTCTGTATCTTTCAAGAGAGTTTATTGTTATGTGTCCCTGATAGGACAATGCAATTCTTGCATTGCTGCGGCACAACAGGATATTGTTGACATGAATACAGATCAGATCAGTGTGTTCGTATATCTATACACACATCAATGGGCTATTCCTCTATCTTCCCCTTTGCTCTATCGATTGTACCTGAGTTAGACTTGTTTGTATTTATGCGTAGTATTACCCGATCTGTTTGGACAGCTTGCAAGTTTTGTTTGAGCCAGGTTTAATAGCCTGATGGCTGTGGGGAAGTAGCTATTCCTGAACCTGGACGTTGCAGTCTTCAGGCTCCTGTACCTTCTACCTGAAGGTAGCAGGGAGATGAGTGTGTGGCCAGGATGGTGTGGGTCTTTGATGATGCTGCCAGCCTTTTTGAGGCAGCGACTGCGATAAATCCCCTCGATGGAAGGAAGGTCAGAGCCGATGATGGACTGGGCAGTGTTTACTACTTTTTGTAGTCTCTTCCGCTCCAGGGCGCTCAAGTTGCCGAACCAAGCCACGATGCAACCGGTCAGCATGCTCTCTACTGTGCACCTGTAGAAGTTAGAGAGAGTCCTCCTTGACAAACCGACTCTCCGTAATCTTCTCAGGAAGTAGAGGCGCTGATGAGCTTTCTTTATAATTGCATCAATGTTCTGGGAACACAAAAAGCTGGAGTAACTCGGTGGGACAGGCAGCATCTGTGGAGGGAAGGAATGGGCTGTGACCCTTCCTCAGGTCGGGCAGCCTCTGTGGAAGGAATGGACTGACATTGGTCTGGGTCGGGTCGGGTCAGGAGGGGGGAAGCTGGAAAAGAGATGGTTTTGTTAAGGTTTCTTGTTCCTCTCCCTCCATCAGCAGTGAGTTGTGAGGTTAACATGAATCCTCTGCTTTGACAAATTGTCGCTAGAGTGTCGTGTCGACCCAGTGCGGTGGGTGATATTTTTCCTTGCTTCTGCCCACTTCCTTCCTTCTGCCTGGCCTCCGTGCATCTATTTTTGGTTTTGCTGGCACCCCTCCCCTCCAACCTTGGAACTGCGTCAGAGTCGTACAGCGCAGAGACGTGCCCTTCCGAACCTGCCCCTTTAAGCAACAATCGAGTTGCTGCCTCTCAGTTCACATTATAAAACCGGGTCTGATCCTGACCTCGGGCCCTGTCTGTGTGGAATTTTCTACCTTCTCCTCGAGGCCTACCTAGGTTTTCTCCGGGTGCTCCGGTTTCCTCCCACTCTCCAAAGATGTGCAGGTATGCAGGTTATCTATCTGACTTCTGTAAATTGTCCCGAGTGTTTTGGGTAGGGCTAGTCTACGGGTGGTCGGTTCGGACTCAATAGGAGCAGGAGCAGGCCATCTGGCCCTTCCAGACACTGAGCCAGACTTGGTGAGCCTGTTTCCATGCTGTATCTCTGAACTAAACTAAACTAAACTAAATGCTGTTATTGTTTCATAAGCGATAGGAGCAGAATTAGGCCATTCGGCCCATCCAGTCATATGCTGAGAGAATGGAGCAGCTGGGCTTGTACACTCTGGAGTTTAGAAGGATGAGAGGGCATCTTATTGAAACATATAAGATTATTAAGGGTTTGGACAAGCTAGAGGCAGGAAACAAGTTCCCGATGTTGGGGGAGTCCAGAACCAGGGGCCACACACAGTTTAAGAATAAGGGGTAAGCCATTTAGAACGGAGACGAGGAAACACTTTTTCACACAGAGAGTTGTGAGTGGGGAATTCTTGCCATTCAATGTGATCATGGCTGATCATCCCCAATCAGTACCCCGTTCCTGCTTTCTCCCCATATCCCCTGACTCTGCTATCTTTAAGAGCCCTATCTAGCTCTCTCTTGAAAGTATCCAGAGAACCGGCCTCCACCGCCCTCTGAGGCAGAGAATTCTACAGACTCACAACTCTTTGTGAGAAAAAGTGTTTCCTCATCTCCGTTCGAAATGGCTTACTCCTTATCGGATCTTTGGTCCGAAGAAGGGTCTCGACCAGAAACGTCGCCTATTTCCTTCGTTCCATAGATGCTGCCTGAACCGCCGAGTTTCTCCAGCATTTTTGTCTACCTTCGATTTTTCCAGCATCTGCAGTTCTTTCTTAAACATCACAAATCCAAGTGTCTCGTTTTAACTACAAAAAATCCCCCTTTAGATAGTTTAATTAACAGCGCGTTGGATTTGAACTCTTGTCTGGGTGGTTTATTTAAGGCAGGGGATGAGTAATATGGCTGCTTGCTGCTCCAGAGTGATGCACAAAACTCTTTATTGCAGAGTGTTAAAAGGTCAAAGCAATAGCTGTCCTCGGGAAGATACAATGGAAATGATCGCAGCGATGGCACGTAGACAAAAAACGCTGGAGAAACTCAGCGGGTGAGGCAGCATCTATGGAGCGAAGGAATAGGCGACGTTTCTGGTCGAGACCCTTCACTGCATGGCATGCTTGTTTCTGGTCATCCATCAAATACTGGCCCATTTGGGTGGCACGGTGGCGCAGCGGTAGAGTTGCTGCCTCACAGCGCCACACACTCGTGTTTCGGGTCGGGGTGAGGATCAGGAGGTGTTTAGAAACTGAGAAAACAACATCTATCGATCACTGCTTTCAGTCTGAAAAAGGGTCTCACTGCTCTGGTTGTGGTAGGATGGTTCAGTTGCCTAATAACAGCTAGGGAAGAAACTGGCCCTGAATCTGGAGGTGTGCATTTTCACACTTCTGTACCACAGCTGGATAACACATCGAAGGGCCTGTTTCCATGCTTCATACGAGCAGAGAGGTCCTTCTGCAGTTGTACAGAGCCCTAGTGACACCACACCTGGAGTACACAAAAGTGCTGGAGAAACTCAGCGGGTGCAGCAGCATCTATGGAGCAAAGGAAATAGGCAACGTTTCGGGCCGAAACCCTTCTTCAGACCTGGAGTGTTGTGTGCAGTTTTGGTCCCCTAATTTGAGGAAGGACATTCTTGCTATTGAGGGAGTGCAGCGTAGGTTTACAAAGTTAATTCCCGGGATGGCGGGACTGTCATAGACTGAGAGAATGGAGTGGCTGGGCTTGTACACTCTGGAGTTTAGAAGGATGAGAGGGCATCTCATTGAAACATATAAGATTATTAAGGGTTTGGACGCGCTAGAGGCTTGAACCATGTTCCCGATGTTGGGGGAGTCCAGAACCAGGGGCCACACAGTTTAAGAATAAGGGGTAGGTAATTTAGAACGGAGACGAGGAAACACTTTTTCTCACAGAGAGTTGTGAGTCTGTGGAATTCTCTGCCTCAGAGGCCGGTGGAGGCCGGATCTCTGGATACTTTCAAGAGAGAGCTAGATAGAGCTCTTAAAAATAGCGGAGTCAGGGGATATGGGGAGAAGGCAGGAACGGGGTACTGATTGGGGATGATCAGCCATGATCACATTGAATGGTTGTGCTGGCTCGAAGGGCCGAATGGCCTACTCCTGCACCTGTAGTCTATTTTGCCTGATGGGAGAGGGGAGAAGAGGGAGTGGCCAGGGGTGAGAATCAGGAGGTGTTTAGAATCTATCGATCTCTGCTTTGAATATGGTAACCGCGAAGCATTCATAGCCCCCTGAGGCAGGGGCTTACAAAGATTTACTACCCTTGGAGTCAAACAGGGGATCAATGTCTCCTAAACCCCTCACACACTGCTTTGCTTTTCCCCCTGGGCCTAATGATAGACTCATTGATAAAAATTAATTGTGTAGTTGTGCCACTGTATGTTTTAACACGGAACAGTACAGGAAACAGGCCCTTCGGCCCACCGAGCCCATGCCGACCAGCGATCCCCGCACCCCAACACCATCCTATATACACCAGGGGACAATTTACAATTTTTCAAAGCCAATTAACCTACAAACCTGCACGTCTTTGGAGAGTCGGAGGAAACCGGAGCACCCGGAGAAAACCCACGCAGGTCACGGGGAGAAGGTACAAACTCTGTACAGACAGCGCCTGCAATCGGGATGGAACCCGGGTCTCTGGCGCTGTGAGGCAGCAACTCTACCCGCTGCACCACCGTGCCAGTCTGGTGATATACCATTCGGTCTAATTTATCAGACACCAACATGCCTTGTGATTGAGGCAGTGCAATGTAGGTTCACCAGATTGATCCCTGGGATGGCGGGACTGTCACATGAGGAAAGATTGAAAAGACTAGGCTTGTATTCACTGGAGTTTAGAAGGATGAGGGGGGGATCTTATAGAAACATATAAAAATTATAAAAGGACTGGACAAGCTAGATGCAGGAAGAATGTTCCCAATGTTGGGCGAGTCCAGAACCAGGGGCCACAGTCTTAGAATAAAGGGGAGGTCATTTAAGACTGAGGTGAGAAAAAACTTTTTCACCCAGAGAGTTGTGAATTTGTGGACAGAGGGCAGTGGAGGCCAAGTCACTGGATGGATTTAAGAGAGAGTTAGATAGAGCTCTAGGGGCTGGTGGAGTCAAGGGATATGGGGAGAAGGCAGGCACGGGTTATTGATTGGGGACGATCAGCCATGATCACAATGAATGGCGGTGCTGGCTCGAAGGGCCGAATGGCCTCCTCCTGCACCTATTTTCTATGTTTCTATGCCCAGGGCCTATTTCCTTCGCTCCATAGATACTGCTGCACCCGCTGAGTTTCTCCAGCACTTTTGTCAACCCAGGGTTTCAGCCATCTGCAGTGTATTTGCAAACCAGTGGTGTAGGCTCAGGAGTTCGGGAGTGTTTGCAAGCCTCACTTTTCCAATGATGTATTGTGCGGAGTTTGTACCTTCTCCCCGTGACCTGCGTGGGTTTTCTCCGAGATCTTCGGTTTCCTCCCACAATCCAAAGACGTGCTGGTTTGTCGGTTAATTGGCTTTGGTGTGAATTGTAAATTGTCCCCGAGTTAGTGTGCGGGGATCGCTGGCTGGCTGGCTGGCATGGACTCGGTGGGCCGAAGGGCCTGTTTCTGCACTGTATCTCAAAACTAAACTGAAGCCATCATCGTATTGTGACTGGAATCTGGTGACTGGCCTTGTGGGCTGAGGAGTTTGCCTGGAATGTTTTTGCAAGAAGTGCCATTAACAAATGGGGTACGGGGTACTGATTGGGGATGATCAGCCATGATCACATTGAATGGCTGTGCTGGCTCGAAGGGCCGAATGGCCTCCTCCTGCACCTATTGTCTATTGTCTATAACCAGCGATGGGAGCAAGCCGCTGTTCAGTTTAGTGTCACGTGTACCGAGGTACAGTGAAAAGCTTTTGTTGCGTGCTAACCAGTCAGCAGAAGGGCAGTACATGATTACAATCGAGCCATTCGCAGTGTACAGATACATGATCAGGGAAGGGAGACACAAAATGCTGGAGTAACTCAGCGGGACAGGCAGCATCTCTGGAGAGAAGGAATGGGTGACGTTTCGGGTCGAGCCCCTTCTTCAAACTGCAGCATCCACAGTTTCTTCCTACACATGATATGGAATAACATTTCATGCAAGATCAGGTCCAGTAATGTCCGATCAATAGACAACAGGTGCAGGAGGAGGCCATTCGGCCCTTCGAGTCAGCATCGCCATTCAATGTGATCATGGCTGATCATCCCCAATCAGTGCCCCGTTCCTGCCTTCTCCCCATATCCCCTGACTCCGCTATCTTTAAGAGCCCTATCTAGCTCTCTCTTGAAAGCATCCAGAGAACCGGCCTCCACGGCCCTCTGAGGCAGAGAATTCCACAGACTCACAACTCTCTGTGAGAAAAAGTGTTTCCTCGTCTCCGTTCTAAATGGCTTACCCCTTATTCTTAAACTGTGGCCCCTGGTCCTGGACAGTAGGTCGGTGTGTTAGTCGTAGGTAATTGAAGGAAGTCGTAGCTAGTCTTCATCATAGTCGAAGGGAGGTTGAAGGAGATCGAAGGAGGTCTTCTTCACTCTCCACCAGTCGGTGTCCAATTTTCCCGAAGTTAGTCGTAGCCAGTCGAAGCTGGTCTTCAACATAGTCAAAGGAGGTCTTCAACATAGTCGAAGCTGGTCTTCAACAGTCAAAGGAGGTCTTCAACATAGTCGAAGGAGGTCTTCAACATAGTCAAAGGAGGTCTTCAACATAGTCGAAGCTGGTCTGCAACATGTCATTTTTTCAAACTCTTCTAAACTCTCCAATTATGTCGCCCATGTGGGACAGCCCCGTTAGATTTTGGCGTATCTTTCATTCATTTGTTCCATATCTCTCCACATCACCATCTATATCTCTCCTTTCCCTGTGTCCCCCTGTGGCTCTCAGCCTGACGAAGGGTCTCGACTCGAAACATCACCCTTTTCTTCTCTCCAGACATGCTGCTTGTCCCGCTGAGTTACTCCAGCATTTTGTGACTATCTTCGGTGTAAAACAGCATCTGCAGTTCCTTCCCACACAATGTACAAACATTCCTCTTTGGTTCCAAAATATATTGAACGTCAATATAACAGGTTTATGAGAATGATCCCGGGAATGAGTGGGTTAACATATGATGAGTGTTTGTCGGCACTAGGCCTGTCCTCGCTGGGGTTTAGAAGGATGAGTGGGTACCTCATTGAAACTTACAGAATAGTGAAAGGCTTGGATAGAGTGGGTGTGGATGCGCTATCTTTAAGAGCCCTATCTAGCTCTCTCTTGAAAGCATCCAGCGAATTGGCCTCCACCGCCCTCTGAGGCAGAGAATTCCACAGACTCACAACTCTTTGTGTGGAAAAAGTGTTTCCTCGTCTCCGTTCTAAATGGCTTACCCCTTATTCTTAAACTGTGTGGCCCCTGGTTCTGTACTCCCCCAACATCGGGAATATGTTTCCTGCCTCTAGCGTGTCCAAGTCCTTAACAATCTTATATGTTTCAATGAGATATCCTCTCATCCTTCTAAACTCCAGAGTGTACAAGCCCAGCCGCTCCATTCTCTCAGCGTATGACAGTCCCGCCATCCCGGGAATTAACCTTGTAAACCTACGCTGCACTCCCTCAATAGCACGAATGTCCTTCCTCAAATTAGGGGACCAAAACTGCATACAATACTCCAGGTGTGGTGCTAATGAAGGCAGATGGGACTCGTGTAGATGGGGCGTCCTCTGATCCATCTCCCTCCGTTCCCTGCCTATCCAAGGGAAGTGGAGGCCAATCAGATGCTCCAACTGGGTTACTATGTGTAATACCAAATGTGGTTACTATGTGTAATACACAATGTTACTCTGGGACCCTTACAATGTGTTCTCTCTCTCCTCTCCCCCCCCTTCTGTATGACAGGTCTTCCACCAGCCCCGTGCATGAAGCAATGTAAGACTGTCGATGCTGGGCAACACTTGGTAAGTCCGTCTACACCTTGTCCCTGAATACAGAGGAGCAAAACTGTGTAGTAATGTTGATCAGCCATGATCGCGGTGAATGGCGGTGCCGGCTCGAAGGGCCGAATGAGCTATTGTCTGTCGCTGTGATGTGATGTGGCTTGTGGTTGCGTTTTGCCCGACGTTGAGGTGTGTGCGTGCCCACAGTGGATGTCCATGTGTACATCTCCACGGTGGAGCAGCGGGTAGTGCTGCTGCCTCACAGCGCCAGAGGCCCGGCTTCCATCCCGACTACGGGTGCTGTCTGTACGGAGTTTGCACGTTCTCCCCGTGACCTGCGTGGGTTTCCTCCGGGTGCTCCGGTTTCCTCCCACACTCCAAGGACCTGCAGGTTTGTAGGTTAATTAGCTCTGGTAAAATAGTAAATTGTTCCCAGTGTGTGTAGGATAGTGTTAGTGTGCGGGGATCGCTGGTCGGCACGGGCTCGGTGGGTCGAAGGGCCTGTTTCGCCACTGTATCTCTAAATCACAACTGCACGAGTCTGATCTAGAAGCAGGACTAAGCTCTCTGGACATTGAATACCCCCATTTCAGGTAATTAACCCCTTTCCCCCTCCCTCCTATCCCCCCTCACCCCTCATCAATAGACAATAGGTGCAGGAGTAGGCCATTCGGCCCTTCGAGCCAGCACTGTCATTCAATGTGATCATGGCTGATCATCCCCAATCAGTGCCCCGTTCCTGCCTTCTCCCCATATCCCCTGATTCCGCTATTTTTAAGACCCCTATCTAGCTCTCTCTTGAAAGTATCCAGAGAACCGGCCTCCACCGCCCTCTGAGGCAGAGAATTCCTCAGACTCACCACTCTCTGTGTGAAAAGGCGTTTCAATAAGATGCCCTCTCATCCTTCTAAACTCCAGAGTGTACAAGCCCAGCCGCTCCATTCTCTCAGCATATGACAGTCCCGCCATCCCGGGAATTAACCTGGTGAACCTACGCTGCACTCCCTCAATATACTGCTCTCAGCTCTTCCCTCAGCCTCCAGCGCTCCAGAGAACACATGCAAATTTTGGCCGACCTTATAGCTAATAATGTCCTTCCTCAAATTAGGAGACCAAAATGTTGCCAGGACTCGAAGGTCAGGGAGAGCTGGTTCGAAGGGCTGAATGGCCTCTACTCCTGCACCTATTGTCTATTGACAAGTCGGGCCGCAGGGCCTGTTTCCACGCCGGATCACTCTCTGGATCACGCTCTGCACTAGGCTGCTGAATGAGCTGTTTCCCAGATGGTGGCTCTGGTGTAAATCAGTCAGACACACGATGACCTCAGCCCCACGCAGCAGCTCAGCGGACCAGCCCAAAGCCTTGGCAAAGCCAGGAGCAAACAGCTGGACGACAGGCTGACCCAGCCCGACACTCCAGAGCAGGCCCGGCCTACACTGCTGCCTGATTGTCACAGAAAACCCATCCGCACGGCATGGAAACAGTAGTCAATAGGTGCAGGAGTAGGCCATTCGGCCCTTCGAGCCAGCACCGCCATTCAATGTGATCATAATAATAATAATAATAACTTTATTTATAAAGCGCTTTTAGACAACATCAGTTACCACCAAGTGCTGTACATGGGAAGTCAACAAAAAGTTATTACAAACTACTAAAACCATTAAGACGACAGGACTATAAAAACAGTAAAAATTAAAAGCACTAAAAACAGGAACAAAGTCTCAGCCAGTGTCATGGCTGATCATCCACAATCATTCCTGCCTTCTCCCCATATCCCCTGACTCCACTATCTTTAAGAGCCCTATCTAGCTCTCTCTTGAAAGCATCCAGAGAACCGGCCTCCACCGCCCTCTGAGGCAGAGAATTCCACAGACTCACCACTCTCTTTCTCCGAGCGCTCCAGTCCCCCCCCACCCCCCCCCTCCCCCCACGCTCCAAAGGTTTGTAAGTTAAATGACATCGATAAAAATTGTAAATTGTTCCTAGTGTGTGTGTAGGATAGCATTACAGGCCTGTCCCACCTGGCAATTTTTTCCAGCGACTGCTAGCGTCATATCAGTGTCGCCAAAAGATTTAGAACATTTCAGAATCCAGCGGCGACAAAAACAATGTTTCGACACTCGGAGAAACACCGCGTGGCAATACGTCATCACGCACGGATTTTTCGGTGACCTGACACGTCGGTCATTGATGCTGGCAGCCGCCGAAAAAATGGCCAAGAGGGACAGGCCCTTGAGTGTGCGGGGAGCGCTGGTCGGCATGGACCCGTTGGGCCGAAGGGCCTGTTTTCATGCTGTATCTGTAAACTAAACTAAATTAGATGAATGAGGATTCATTTTCAGTTCAGTGAGAGAGAGAGACTTCCGTGCTTCCAAGATGGCGGCCAGCCCAGGCGGCGGTTTGCGTGCTCGCCACGGACTCGCATCACAATCCACCACCCCAGTAAATCTACACTGTGGGCAGCTCAATAGTAATTATCATGGGTCTGTGCACTGTGAACGGCTCGATTGAGATCATGTCTTTCCGCTGACTGGTTAGCGCGCCACAAAGGCTTTACACTGTACCTCGGTACACGTGACAATAAACTCAACTGAAGTGGAAACAAAAAGGTCGTCAGCTTTTAGTCTACTGATACAGCGCAGAAACAGGCCCTTCGGCCCATTGAGTCTGCGCCGACCAGCGATCCCCACACACGAAAGTGGCTGTCCCACTGTACGAGGTAATTCAAGAGTTCTCCTGCATTGCCCCAGATTCGAACTTTTACGGAGATTTACGGTAATGGCCGCTCGTCGGTGCTCGGGGCTCTCGTGGACATTTTTCAACATGTTGATAAATCTTCACCAGTCTTCACGAGCTTACCGCGTTTCCCCGAGTACCTGCCGTTAGCGTTACGAGCCGCTAAGAGACGTCCCCGAGCTCCGACGTACCCGCTCTACGTACTTTCTACATGCTTACCACGAGTTTGATTATTTTTTTTTTTTTTAACTCGGGAGAGCTCTTAGAATGAACTCGTACAGTGGGACAGGGCCTTAACACTATCCTACACACATCGGGGACAATTTACAAGTTTACTGAAGCCAATTAACCTTCAAACCAGTTCGTCTGTGGAGTGTGGGAGGAAACCGAAGATCTCGGAGTAAACCCACGCAGGTCACGGGGAGAAGATACAAACTCCGTACAGACGGCGCCCGTAGTCGGGATGGAACCCGGGTCTCCGGCGCCGTGAGGCGGTAACTCTACCGCTGCGCCACCGTGAAGAACAATCCTGTCCAGCGCACAGGGGGTTAACCTCTCCCTGGGTGCCTGAGACTTGCACAGCTCACAAACACTGCTGTGTTTGTTATTCAACTTTGTGCATCATGATGCAAGCCTCCCTGGAGGTTTCAAGACATGCACAGCTTCTCATGGTTGCTAAGCAATGAAAAATAATTTAAGGACAACACTAGTGCTGGATTCTTGTCAGACTGCAGCGCAGAGAACATCGCCCCTCCTCACAAGCAAGCAGCTCGATCAGTTCAGTTTAGTTCATTGTCACGTGTAACGAGGTACAGTGAAAAGCTTCTGTTGCGTGCTAACCAGTCAGCGGAAAGACAACACATGATTACAATCGAGCCGTCCACAGTGTACAGATACATGATGAGGAAATAACGTTTTGGAGTAAGATAAAGCCAGCAAAGTCCGATCGAGGATAGTCCGAGGGTCTCCAATGAGGTAGATAGTAGTTCAGCACTGCTCTCTGGTTGTGGTAGGATGGTTCAGTTGCCTGATAACAGCTGGGAAGAAACTGTCCCCGAATCTGGAGGTGTGTGCGTTTTCACACTTAAAGTCACAAGGAATAGGAATAGAATTAGGCCATTTGGAATAAGGGGTAAGCCATTTAGAACGGAGACGAGGAAACACTTTTTCCACACAGAGAGTGGTGAGTCTGTGGAATTCTCTGCCTATTCTCCTCATATTGTCTATTGTCCAGTGAAAAACTTTTTGCATGCTATCCAATCAGATCAGATAACAGGGGTAAGTAATACAATCAAGTCGAGGGTTTTGGCCCGAAACGTTGCCTGTTTCCTTCGTTCCATGGATGCTGCTGCACCCGCTGAGTTTCTCCAGCACTTTTGCCAAACTCCAGTGCAACAGGTGGAGCAAAGGGGAAGATGCAGAGTGCAGAATATAGTTCTCAGCATTGTAGCGCATCAGTTCCACAGACAAAGTCCAATGTCCGCAATGGGGTAGAGGTGAATCAGACAGTACACTAGCTTATGGAAGGGCCGTTCAGGAGCAGAGAGGTTCTACTGCAGTTGTACAGGGTCTTGGTGAGACCACACCTGGAGTATTGCGTTCAGTTTTGGTCTCCAAATCTGAGGAAGGACATTATTGCCATAGAGGGAGTGCAGAGACGGTTCACCAGACTGATTCCTGGGATGTCAGGACTTTCATATGAAGAAAGACTGAATAGACTTGGTTTATACTCTCTAGAATTTTGGAAATTGAGGGGGGATCTTATAGAAACTTACAAAATTCTTAAGGGGTTGGACAGGCTAGATGCAGGAAGATTGTTCCCGATGTTGGGGAAGTCCAGGACAAGGGGTCACAGTTTAAGGATAAGGGGGAAATCTTTTAAAACCGAGATGAGATTAACTTTTTTCACACAGAGAGTGGTGAATCTCTGGAACTCTCTGCCGCAGAGGGTAGTTGAGGCCAGTTCATTGGCTATATTTAAGAGGGAGTTAGATGTGGCCCTTGTGGCTAAAGGGATCAGGGGGTATGGAGAGAAGGCAGGTACGGGATACTGAGTTGGATGATCAGCCATGATCATATTGAATGGCGGTGCAGGCTCGAAGGGCCGAATGGCCTACTCCTGCACCTAATTTCTATGTTTCTATGTTTCTAAGCCTGATAACAGAGGGGAAGAAGCAGTTCCTGAGTCTGGCGATGTTTGCATCTTCTCGCAGTGACCACAACATCCCTGGCCATCTCATCCCTTCTCTCTCTCTCTCTCTCTCTTCCTCCCCAACAATTAGTTGTTGTGCTACTTTCAACGTGGCCCCGTAGAGTTTCATTGTCTGCAACTCATTTTCACCTAGCTCACAGCTAACCATGGACTTTATCAACGATGGGTTTTGTTTTTTGGGGGGGGGTGGGAGATTGCAACCTTCACGCGGTCCACCCTGTTTCGACAAATGCAATCAACCTGGTGTGCACAATCAAATAATATCAAATAGAACAAGTTGCCCTACAACTTTAGACTGTGCAAGCCATACGCAAGAAGATGATGTTTTTTTCTGCGTATCATTCATTCATTAGTTCTTTAACTCTCCACATCACCGCCTGTATCTCTCCTCTCCCTATGTCCCCCGACTCTCAGTCTGAAGAAGGGTCTCGACCCGAAACGTCACCCTTTCCTTCCCTACTGAGATGCTGCCTGTCCTGCTGAGTTACTCCAGCATTTTGTGTGTCTCATTCCTGGCCATCCCTGCCCAAATCTCCCCCAACCCCCCCCCCACCCCCCTCCCCTCCACCATCTCTGCCCATCTCTGCTTCCCCCATTCACCCCCCACCCCCCACCCCCCCTATACCCAATGTTTAAGAAAGAACTGCAGATGCTGGAAAAATCGAAGGTAGACAAAAAATGCTGGAGTAACTCAGCAGGTGAGGCAGGACGGTTACACAGAAAAGCTGGAGAAACTCAGCGGGTGCAGCAGCATCTATGGAGCGAAGGAAATAGGCAACGTTTCGGGCCGAAACCCTTCTTCAGACTGATCGGGGGCGGGGGTGGGTGGGGACAAGAAAGGGAAAAGGAGGAGTAGCCAGAAGGCTGGAGGGTGGGAGGAGACAGCAGGGGGGCTGAGGAAGGGGAGGAGACAGCAAGGACTAACAAAATTGGGAGAATTCGATGTTCATGCCCCCAGGATGCAGACTCCCCAAACGGAATATGAGGTGCTGTTCCTCCAATTTCCGGTGCTGCTCGCTGTGGCCATGGAGGAGACCCAGGACAGAGAGGTCGGAGGCGGAGTGGGAGGGGGAGTTGAAGTGCTGAGCCACCGGGTGGTCAGCTTGGTTATTGTGGACCGAGCGGAGGTGTTCGGCGAAACGATCGCCCAACCTCCGCTTGGTCTCACCGATATAGAAGCAGGTGAGGCAGGACGTCGCCTATTTCCTTCGCTCCATAGATGCTGCTGCACCCCGCTGAGTTTCTCCAGCATTTTTGTCTACCTAGGATCTATGGAGCGAAGGAAAGAGGTGACCTTTCGGGTCGGGTCTGAAGAAGGGTCTCGACCCCGAACCCGAAACGTCGCCTATTTCCTTCGCTCCGTAGATGCTGCCTCACCCGCTGAGTTTCTCCGGCGTTTCTGTCTACCGCCTACGCCCATCTCCTGGTGCCCTCTCTGGAATTTCTAACCTGCTTGCACGGGCTGCCTGCGGTTCCGTGACGTTCAGGATAGCTTACATAACGCTTATGAATATTTCCACTCCACTCTTTATAGATCTCATTCAAATGCTAATCGGCAGCCCCGTGTACAGCTTCCCCTCCCCGCGGTGATTTAAAAATAACACTAAGTCGCGGTCGGGTAGAGAAATACTTTTCTTTCCAACAGCCAACTCTGGAATCCGCGCTATAAATAATTAAGGTGTTTATGGAGGTTTTATACAATTCCACTTCCTGTACCAATTTAAGTTTCCTGCAAATGTCAACTGCATTGAGATTAAGTGGCAAGGGTGTTTTATTGTCGTGTGTCCCAGATACAACAACGACATTCTTACTGCAGCATGACAATAGACAATAGGTGCAGGAGTAGGCCATTCGGCCCTTCGAGCCAGCACCGCCATTCAATGCATTTCGTTGTCTCTGTACAATGCATTTCGTTGTCTCTGTACTGTACACTGACAATGACAATTAAATTGAATCTGAATCTGAATCTGAATCTGATCATGGCCAATCATCCACAATCAGTACCCCGTTCCTGCCTTCTCCCCATATCCCCTGACTCCGCTATCTTTAAGAGCCCTATCTAGCTCTCTCTTGAAAGCATCCAGAGAACCGGCCTCCACCGCCCTCTGAGGCAGAGAATTCCACAGACTCATCACTCTGTGTGTGAAAAGGTTTTTCCTCATCTCAGTTCTAAATGACTTACCCCTTATTCTTAAACTGTGACCTCTTTGGACTGTGGACTACCCCAACATTGGGAACATGTTTCCTGCATCTAGCGTGTCCAAACCCTTAACAATCTTATACTTTTCAATGAGATTCCCTCTCATCCTTCTAAACTCCAGAGTGTACAAGCCCAGCCGCTCCATTCTCTCAGCATATGACAGTCCCGCCATCCCGGGAATTAACCTTGTAAACCTACGCTGCACTCCCTCAATAGCAAGAATGTCCTTCCTCAAATTAGGGGACCAAAACTGCACACAATACTCCAGGTGTGGTCTCACTAGGGCTCTGTACAACTGCAGAAGGACCTCTTTGCTCCTATATTCGATTCCTCTTGTTATAAAGGCCAACATGCCATTCGCTTTTTTCACTGCCTGCTGTACCTGCATGCTTACTTTCATAGACTGATGTACAAGGACCCCCCAGATCCCGTTGTACTTCCCCTTTTCCCAACTTGACGCCATTTAGATAGTAATCTGCCTTCCTGTTTTTGCTACCAAAGTGGATAACCTCACATTTATCCACATTAAACTGCATCTGCCATACATCTGCCCACTCCCCCAACCTGTCCAAGTCACCCTGCATTCTCATAGCATCCTCCTCACAGTTCACACTGACACCCAGTTTTGTGTCATCTGCAAATTTGCCAATGTTACTTCTAATTCCTTCATGCAAATCATTGATGTATATTGTAAATAGCTGTGGTCCCAGCACCGAGCCTTGCGGTACCCCACTAGTCACTGCCTGCCATTCTGAATGGGACCCGTTAATCCCTACTCTTTGTTTCCTGCCTGCCAACCACTTCTCAATCCATGTCAGCATTCTACCCCCAATACCATGTACTCTAATTTTGCCCACTAATCTCCTATGTGGGTCCTTGCCAAATGCTTTCTGAAACTCCAGGTACACTACATCCACTGGCTAGCTAGATAGAGCTCTTAAAGATAGCGGAGTCTGGGGATATGGGGAGAAGGCAGGAATGGGGTACTGATTGTGGATGATCAGCCATGATCACATTGAATGGCGGTGCTGGCTCGAAGGGCCGTATGGCCTCCTCCTGCACCTATTGTCTGGATCTACCCTCTCCCCGTGACCTGCGTGCATTTTCTCTGAGATTTTCGGTTTCCTGCAACTATTGTCTACTGTCTATTCTCCCTGTGACCGCGTGGCTTTGCCCTCACGACTCTCCAAATGTTTCCTGTTTCCGCATCGTATCTCGAAAGTAAAGTCTAAAGTTTGTAGGGGAATTCAGCAGCATTCTGGAGTGTATTTCACTTTGTGGCGCTGTGTAAAGGGCCTGTCCCACTGTACGAGGTAATTCAAGAGTTCAACCGAGGTTCCCCCTGATTTGAACTCGGAGAATGTCCGTAGCCGGTCCGTAGGGGTTCGTGGATGTCTTGTAGCGGCTCGTACGAGTAAAAAGTAACCATTTTTTTCCATCACGAGCATTTTATTTTTACCCGTGGACATTTTTCACGTGGTGAGAAAATGTCACGAATTTACCGGACGTCCCGAGTACCTACCGTTACTCGTACGAGCCGCAACGTGACATCCACAAACTCCTACAGACATTCTCCGAGTTCGAATCGGGGGAAAACTCGGGAGAACTCGTGGATTATCTCGTGCGGTTGGGACAGGCCCTTAATATCTGCTAGTTGTTGATACAGTCATCACCTCTTGTCTGCTCTAAGTGTCTTGGAGAAAATAAATAGCCGTCGGCTCTAAAAACAGCAATGTAAAAGCTGGTTTGAAGGCTTCTGCGGTGACTAATGATAGGTCAGGAAATAGGTTGCTTTAAACAAAGCACGGCAGGTTTATTGTATAAAAGACAAATAAAAACATTTCAGTACCAGCTCGAAGGAGAGGTGGGACAGACTTAGATTGTTTTCCCCGGAACGCCGGAGGTTGCACAGGGAGACCGGAAAAGTTCACGTTCATAAGTGATAGGAGCAGAATTAGGCCATTCGGCCCATCAAGTCTACTCCGCCATTCAATCAGGACTGATCTATCTCTCCCTCTCAACCCCATTCTCCTGCCTTCTCCCCATAACCCCTGACACCCGCACTAACCAAGAATCTATCTATCTCGGCCTTAAAAATATCCACTGACGTGGCCTCCACAGCCGTCTGTGGCAATGAATTCCACAGATTCACCACCCTCTGACTAAAAAAAATCCTCCTCATCTCATAGATGCATAGATACCTAGGTAATAGTTGCAGGAGTAGGCCGTTCGGCCCTTCGAGCCAGCACCGCCATTCAATGTGATTGTGACTGATCATCCACAATCAGTACCCCGTTCCTGCCTTCTCCCCATATCCCTTGATTCCGTTAGCCCTAAGAACTCTATCTAACTCTCTTTTGAATGCATCCAGTGAATCGGCCTCCACTGCCTTCTGAGGCAGAGAATTCCACAGACTCACAACTCTCTGTGTGAAAAAGTTTTTCCTCATAGAAACATAGAAACATAGACAATAGGTGCAGGAGTAGGCTATTCGGCCCTTCGAGCCTGCACCGCCATTCAATATGATCATCGCTGATCATCCAACTCAGTATCCTGTACCTGCCTTCTCTCCATACCCCCTGATCCCTTTAGGCACATCTAACTCCCTCTTAAATATAGCCAATGAACTGGCCTCATCTCAGTTCTAAATTGCTTATTCCTTATTCTTAAACTGTGGCCCCTGGTTCTGGACTCCCCCAACATCGGGAACATGTTTCCTGCCTCTAGCGTGTCCAAACCCTTAACAATCTTATATGTTTCAAGGAGTTTTCCTCTCATCCTTCTAAATTCCAGTGAATACAAGCCCAACTGCTCCATTCTCTCAGCATATGACAGTCCCGCCATCCCGGGAATTAACCTTGTAAACCTACGCTGCACTCCCTCGATAGCAAGAATGTCCTTCCTCAAATTAGGGGACCAAAACTGCACACAATACTCCAGGTGTGGTCTCACTAGGGCTCTGTACAACTGGAGAAGGACCTCCTTGCTCCTGTACTTCCTTCCTAAAGGTACTTCTTTTTATTCAGAGGCTGTGACCTCTAGTCCTAGCCTTTCTCACTAGTGGAAACATCCTCTCCACACCCACTCTATCCAAGCCTTTCACTATTCTGTAAGTTTCAATGAGGTACCCACTCATCCTTCTAAACCCCAGCGAGGACAGGCCTAGTGCCGACATACGCTCATCATATGTTAACCCACTCATTCCCGGGATCATTCTCATAAACCTATTAAATTAACGTTCAATATATTTTGGAGCCAAAGAGGAATGTTTGTGCATTGTTTAGGAAGGAACTGCAGATGCTGGTTTACACCGAAGATAGGCACAAAATGCTGGAGTAACTCAGCGGGACAAGCAGCATGTCTGGAGAGAAGAAAAGGGTGATATTTCGAGTCAAGACCCTTCTTCAGGCTGAGAGCCACAGGCGGACACAGGGAAAGGAGAGATATAGATGGTGATGTGGAGAGATATGGAACAAATGAATGAAAGATACGCCAAAATCTAAAGGGGCTGTCCCACATGGGCAACCTAATTGGCGAGTTTAGAAGACTTTGAAAAAATGACATGTTGAAGACCTCCTTCCACTATGTTGAAGACCTCCTTCCACTATGTTGAAGACCAGCTTCCACTATGTTGAAGACCTCCTTCGACTATGTTGAAGACCTCCTTCGACTATGTTGAGGACCAGCTTCGACTATGTTGAAGACCTCCTTCGACTATGTTGAAGACCAGCTTCCACTATGTTGAAGACCAGCTTCGACTGGCTACGACTAACTTCGGGAAAATTGGACACCGACTGGTGGAGAGTGAAGAAGACCTCCTTCGATCTCCTTCAACCTCCCTTCGACTATGATGAAGACTATCTACGACTTCCTTCAATTACCTACGACTAACACACCGACCTACTGTCCAGAACCAGGGGCCACACACAGTTTAAGAATAAGGGGTAAGCCATTTAGAACGGAGATGATGAAACAGTTTTTCTCACAGAGAGTGGTGAGTCTGTGGAATTCTCTGCCTCAGAGGGCGGTGGAGGCAGGTTCTCTGGATACTTTCAAGAGAGGGCTAGATAGGGCTCTTAAAGATAGCGGAGTCAGGGGATATGGGGAGAAGGCAGGAACGGGGGTACTGATTGGGGATGATCAGCCATGATCACATTGAATGGCGGTGCTGGCTCGAGGGGCCGAATGGCCTACTCCTGCACCTATTGTCTATTGTCTACCACGACCTACTTCGACTAAACCTACGAGTAAAAAAAGTATCAACTTTTTTTTCCATGGCGACCTTTTTTTTTACTCGCGGGCATTTTTCAATGTTGAACAAAATGCCGCGACCTACCTGAGGCCTCGAGTACGTGGAGACCACTCTCGAGCATGAAGGGGAGTTACGAAGACCACCTACAACCTCGTGTCAACCATGCTGCGAGCATGAGTCGAGGGCAAACTCGCCAGAACTCGCGGATTAGGTGGTCCAAGTCGGACAGGCCCTTAACGATGATAAAGGAATCGGGCCACTGTTAGCTGACAAAGAGTGACGGACAATGAAACGCAACAAGACGCCTTTGAACTAGGTACAACGACTCGGGAGGGGGGAAGAATGCTTGTTGCTTGTGCAAGAAGGAACTGCAGATGCTGGTTTTCACTGGAGACTGACACAAAATGCTGGAGTAATTCAGCGGGACAGGCAGCGTCTCTGGAGAGAAGGAATGGGTGTTGTTGCGGGTCATAGATGGAGTCATAGAGCGATACAGTGTGGAAACAGGCCCTTCAGCCCAACTTACCCTCATCGGCCAGCAATGCCCCATCTACACTAGTCCCACCTGCCTGCGCTTGGTCCATATCCCTCCAAACCTGTCCTATCCATGTACCTGTCCAACTGTTTCTTAAATGATGGGATAGTCCCAGCCTCAACTACCTCCTCGGGCAGCTTGTTCCATACACCCACCACCCTCTGTGTGGAAAAGTTACCCCTTAGATTCCTATTAAATCTTTTCCCCTTCACCTTGAACCTGTGTCCTCTGGTCCTCGATTCCCCTACTCTGGGCATCGACCCCCATCTATTCCTCTCATGATTTTGGATGCTAGTGGGAGAGTCTAGGACCAGAGGTCTCGGCCTCAGAATAAAAGGACGTATTTTTCGAAAGATGAGGAGGAATTTCTTTAGTCAGAGGGTGGTGAATCTGTGGAATTCTTTGCCACAGACGGCTGTGGAGGCCAAGTCACTGGATATGTTTAAGGCAGAGATTGATAGGTTCTTCATTAGTGTGGGTGTTGGGGGTTATGGGGAGAAGGCAGGAGAATGGGGTTGGGAGGGAGAGATAGATCAGCCATGATTGAATGGCGGAGGAGACTCGATGTCCGGCAGGAGATACAGATACTTGAACGCGCTCACCAGCAGTCTCAGGAGCAGCTTATTGGCCTCTCTTATCATGCTGCTGAACAGTCCTCCCATCTACCCGATTTTTTTTTTTTTTTTTTAATTCAATTTCAATTTTATTTTTAATATGTTTTATTATTTATTTATTATTTGTCTATTTATTTATTTATTTATTTATTAAATTTATTTTTTCTTTTCTTTTTTCTTTTTTCTTTTATGATTTTTTTAATGATACTGCCTGTAAAGGGAAATTCATTTTGTTGTTTCAAATTGAGACAATGACAATAAATTTGAATACAATACAATATTCAAGCCCCTTCCTCAGACTGAGTCGGGGGAAAGGTCAGGCATTGTGTGGACCATGTTGGGGGGAAATCCAAGGGGTGCCGGGGGGACACACGTCCCCTCCATGTTTTGGGAGGGGGGGGGACAATTCCCCCCACCCCCCCCCCCATTGTTTTGTAATCCGCATTTTGAAATTTGGTGAAAACCAATATATAAAAAATATCTGCTTTCCACGAGACAGTGGGGGTGGACTGACTGATCGAGGGGCGCCGATTGGACGATTTGAAACGTCTGTCTGCAGGCGGAGGGGTGGAGGGGGGACATGATGATTCAGCGCGATGATTGGAGGAGGCGGTCGTCCTGGTGGAGCAAAGATCGTAGAGCGGAGGCTCGAATCGGCCCGTTCGCGGGGCCTTTCATCGCCCGGCTCGGCTTAAAATCGGCCGGGGACTTTTCCACCGCCCCGCGGTCAAATTGCTGCGTCGAGGCGATCGAGGCTCACGATGTTGAAGCATCCGCCGGGCGACGGAAGATCCGCGGCCGGTTTTAAGCCGCGCCGGGCGATGAAAGGCCCCGCGAACTGGGCCCGATTCAAGCCTCGCGATTCGGTGGCAGACGAAGCTGCCGTTGCTGGTGTTCAGAGTCGGTCACCATGTGAGTGCGCGCCCCCCTCCCCCCCCCCCCCCCCCCCCCCCCACCATTGTTTCTGATAGCCATTTCCGCCACTGGGTTGAAGGGTGTGGAGCATGGTGGCTTTGAAGCATCATGTTGGCAGCTCTGCTCCCCCACAGATGTACAAAGACAATATCTGGAAAGTACCCAAGCTGCTCGCTGCCCAAGCTATAAGCACAAGCATTAAAGTGCCACACGGCACCAGGGCTTTGAAAGCTGCGGGTTACCGACAAACCAACGGTTTGGGGCCTCACGTCAGTGGAGGGAAGGTGCAGGAGGGGGGTCCTTGGTTTTATTCCCATATGCTGAGAGAATGGAGCAGCTGGGCTTGTACACTCTGGGAATTTAGAAGGATGAGGGGATCTCATTGAAACATATAAAGATTGTTAAGGGCTTGGACAGGCTAGAGGCAGGAAACATGTTCCGATGTTGGGGGAGTCCAGAACCAGGGGCCTCACAGTTTAAGAATATAAGGGGTAAGCCATTTAGAACGGAGATGAGGAAACGTTTTCTCACACAGAGAGTTGTGAGTCTGGTGGAATTCTTTGCCTCAGAGGGCGGTGGAGGCCAGTTCTCTGTGATGCTTTCAAGAGCTAGATAGGGCTCTTAAAGATAGCGGAGTCAGGGATATGGGGAGAAGGGCAGGACGGGGTACTGATTGGGGATGATCAGCCATGATCACATTGAATGGTGGTGCTGGTTTGAAGGGCCGAATGGCCTCCTCCTGCACCTGTTTGTCTATACTACTCCACATGCGGCCTGACCGCAGTCCTATCGAGCTGCATTGTGACTCCTGATCATATGACTAAAGTTGTATGTAATTAATCCACTTGGATTATTTTAACAGACTGATTACTTCCTTCCCTCTGCACCTCCTTCCTACTTGTGGCAAGTACTCGACTTCCCGCTTACTAGTAAACCACCCTGACGTTTGGCTTCGTGCCTTTGCAGCATGATATCAAGTTGGAGTCGCCTCGGGCACGGTGGTGCAGCGGGTAGAGTAGCTGCCTCACAGCGCCAGAGACCCGGGTTCAATCCTGACTACAAGCCCTGTCCCACTGTACGAGTTCATTCGAGATTTCTCCCGAGTTTGCCCTGATTCGAACTCGGAGATTCACGGTGATGGCTGTCGTGTGGACATTTTTCAACTTCACGAGTCTTCCCGAGGTACCTGCCGTTAGCATTACGAGCCGCTAAGAGAGACGTCCCAAGCTCCAACGTACCTGCTACGTTCATTCCCCGTGCTTATAACCATATAACAATTACAGCACGGAAACAGGCCATCTCGCCCTACAAGTCCGTGCCCGAACAACATTTTTTCCCTTAGTCCCACCTGCCTGCACTCATACCATAACCCTCCATTCCCTTTCTCATCATATGCCTATTCCAATTTATTTTTAAATGATACCAACGAACCTGCCTCCACCACTTCCACTGGAAGCTCATTCCACACCGCTACCACTCTCTGAGTCAAGAAGTTCCCCCTCATGTTACCCCTAAACTTCTGTCCCTTAATTCGGAAGTAATGTCCCCTTGTTTGAATCTTCCCTATTCTCAAAGGAAAAGCTTGTCCACATCAACTCTGTCTATCCCTCTCATCATTTTAAAGACCATCTATCAAGTCCCCCCTTAACCTTCTGCGCTCCAGAGAATAAAGACCTAACTTATTCAACCTATCTCTGTAACTTAGTTGTTGAAACCCAGGCAACATTCTAGTAAATCTCCTCTGTACTCTCTCTATTTTGTTGACATCCTTCCTATAATTGGGAGACCAGAATTGTACACCATACTCCAGATTTGGCCTCACCAAATGCCTTGTACAATTTTAACATTACATCCCAGCTTCTATACTCAATGAGTTGATTTTTTTTAAACTCGGGAGAGCTCTTGGAATGAACTCGTACAGTGGGACAGGGCCATTACGGGCAGCTTGTCTGGACTGCGTTTGTACCTTCTCCCCCGTGACCTGCGTGGGTTTTCTCCGGGTGCTCCGGTTTCCTCCCACACTCCAAAGACGTCCAGGATTGTAGGTTTAATTGGCTTGATGTAAATGCAAAAATTGTCCCCAGTGTGTGTAGGATTGTGTTAGTGTGCGGGGGTGGGTCGCTGGTCGGCACGGGACGCCCGGCGGGCCGAAGGGCCTGTTTCCGCGCTGTGTCGCTAATGAGAAACCGCACTCACAAGATCTGACAGCACTTAAGTCTCACAGCCTGAGGCCCCAATTACAAGGAGGATTCACTGTAGGAAAAACAATCTGGCAAAGGGAATTAAAAAGCCTCTTAGTGTGCAAGTCATTTAAAATACCTGACTGCTAAATCAATGTTTCTCTGATCCTGTTAAACCTTTACATGCTGCCTACTGCTCCACACCAACTCCATTAGGCTGAGGAGGTGGTTGGGGCAGGGACTATCACGACAGTACATGTCTATGAAAGTAAGCATGCAGGTTACAGCAGGCAGTGAAGAAAGCGAATGGCATGTTGGCCTTTACAACAAGAGGAATCGAATATAGGAACAAAGAGGTCCTTCTGCAGTTGTACAGAGCCCTAGTGAGACCACACCTGGAGTATTGTGTGCAGTTTTGGTCCGCTAATTTGAGGAAGGACATTCTTGCTATTGAGGGAGCCCAGCGTAGGTTTACAAGGTTAATTCCCGGGATGGCGGGACTGTCATATGCTGAGAGAATGGAGCAGCTGGGCTTGTACACACTGGAGTTTAGAAGGATGAGAGGGCAACCTCATTGAAACGTACAAGATTATTAAGGGCTTGGACACGCTAGAGGCAGGAAACATGTTCCCGATTGTTGGGGGTGTCCAGAACCAGGGGCCACACAGTTTAAGAATAAGGGGTAAGCCATTTAGAACGGAGACGAGGAAACACTTTTTCTCACAGAGAGTGGTGAGTCTGGTGTGGAATTCTCTGCCTCAGAGGGCGGTGGAGGCAGGTTCTCTGGATGCTTTCAAGAGAGAGCTAGGTAGAGGCTCTTAAAGATAGTGGAGTCAGGGGATATGGGGAGAAGGCAGGAACGTGGGTACTGATTGTGGATGATCAGCCATGATCACATTGAATGGCGGTGCTGGATTGAAGGCCTGAATGGCCTACTCCTGCACCTGTTGTCTATTGTCTGTTGTCTATGGAAGGGCCATTCAGAAGCCTGATAACAGTGCGTTTACAAGCATTTGAACAGGTACATGCATAAGAAAGGTTTAGAGGGATATGAGCCAATTGTGGGCAAATGGGACTAGGTCATATGGGGTATCTTGTCAGCATGGACAAGTTGGGCGAAGGGCCTGTTTCTAAGAGGGACTTTGAGCGGCACGGTGGCACAGTCAGTAGAGTTGCTGCCTCACGGTGCCAGAGATCTGGATTCGATCAGAACTGCGGACGGCTGTCTGTACGGCGTCTGCACGTTCTGCCCGTGATGTCTAGGCTTTCTCCTTAGATGAAAGAACATGGAGAACGTGCAGACTCCACACAGGCAGCATCCGCAGTCGGGATCGAATCCGGGATCTGGCGCTGTGAGGCAGCATCCCTGTCTGCATGGACCAGTCGGGCCGAAGGGCCTGTTTCCGTGGCGTGTGACTCTAGAGAAACATAGAAAATAGGTACAGGAGTAGGCCATTCGGCCCTTCGAGCCTGCACCGCCATTCAATATGATCATGGCTGATCATCCAACTCAGTATCCGTACCTGCCTTCTCTCCATACCCCCTGATCCCTTTAGCCACAAGAGCCACATCTAACTCCCTCTTAAATATAGCCAATGAACTGGCCTCAACTACCCTCTGTGGCAGAGAGTTCCAGAGATTCACCACTCTCTGTGTGAAAAAAGTTCTTCTCATCTCGGTTTAAAGGATTTCACCCTTATCCTTAAGCTGTGACCCCTTGTCCTGGACTTCCCTAACATCGAGAAACAATCTTCCTGCATCTAGCCTGTCCAACCCCTTAAGAATTTTGTAAGTTCTATAAGATCCCCTCTCAATCTCCTAAATTCTAGAGAGTATAAACCAAGTCTATCCAGTCTTTCTTCATAAGACAGTCCTGACATCCCAGGAATCAGTCTGGTGAACCTTCTCTGCACTCCCTCTATGGCAATAATGTCCTTCCTCAGATTTGGAGACCAAAACTGTACGCAATACTCCAGGTGTGGTCTCACCAAGACCCTGTACAACTGCAGTAGAACCTCCTGCTCCTATACTCAAATCCTATACTGTCCAACGCCTTAAGATTTTGTAAGTTTCTATAAGATCCCCCCTCAATCTTCTAAATTCTAGCGAGTACAAACCGAGTCTTCATTTTTCATATGAAAGTCCTGCCATCCTAGAATCAGTCTGGTGAACCTTCTCTGTACTCCCCTCTATGGCAAGAATAACGGAGGGGAGGAATCTGTTCCCTGAGTCTTGCAGTTTCAAGCTTCTGTACCTTCTGCCGGACGGGAGCGGGGAGAAGAAGGAATGACCGTGGATGGGACAAGTCTTTCATCCAGGCGGGCGCATGCAAGAGGTCGATATGAAAATAGCTCTGCCAATCCCGTGGTATCCTGAGCCCAGTCTCTTTGTCTGCCTTGAATTTTCCATGCCTTCACATCAGCCTTTGAACTCAGTGTTCAGAATCTGTCTGCCTCTCATCCTCGTGACTACATGGGCCAGCCATCGATTTTTCAATTCTTGCCGCTTGCGTGGGTTTTGGATTTTAACTCCTTCATGCCCATCCTTTACTCTCCGTAAACTGCCTTGGGGATCAAATAACACATCCCGGCCAGCCCTTCCTCCGCCTACACCCATACTAGCCTTACCAGCCAGCAGTTCCAGAGACAAAGTCCAATGTCCGCAATGGGGGAGAGGTGAATCGGACAGTACCCTGGCTTGTGGACTATTGTGTGCAGTCTTGGTCCCCTAATTTGAGGAAGGACATTCTTGCTATTCTTGTTATTTGCACTTTATCAGTTTATTTATTCATGTGTGTATTTATTTATATTATGGTATATGGACACCACTGATCTGTTTTGTAGTAAATGCCTACTATGTTCTGTGTGCTGAAGCAAAGCAAGAATTTCATTGTCCTATACAGGGACACATGACAATAAACTCTCTTGAACTTGAACTTGAAATTGAGGGAGTGCAGCGTAGGTTTACAAGGTTAATTCCCGGGATGGCTGGGGACTGTCATATGCTGAGAGAATGGAGCGGCTGGGCTTGATCACTCTGGAGTTTAGAAGGATGAGAGGATACCTCATTGAAACATATAAGATTGTTAAGGGTCTTGGACACGTTAGAGGTAGGAAACATGTTCCCGATGTTGGGGGAGTCCAGAACCAGGGGCCACACACAGTTTAAGAATAAGGAGTAAGCCATTTAGAACGGAGAGGAGGAAACATTTTTTCACACAGAGAGTGGTAAGTCTGTGGAATTCTCTGCCTCAGAGGGCGGTGGAGGCCGGTTCTCTGGATGCTTTCAAGAGAGAGCTAGATAGGGCTCTTAAAGATAGTGGAGTCAGGGGATATGGGGAGAAAGGCAGGAACGGGAGTACTGATTGGGGAATGATCAGCCATGATCACATTGAATGGCGGTGCTGGCTCGAAGGGCCGAATGGCCTACTCCTGCACCTACTGTCTAGCCTGTAAACGACCCGATCCCGTCTGATCTCGGAAGCTAAGCAGGCTCATGCCCGGTTAGTACTTGGATGGAGAGACCGCCTGTGGCCGTAGGCTTTTGGAGAGTCACGGTGGCGCAGCGGGTAGAGTCGCTGCCTCACAGCGCCAGAGACCCGGGTTCCATCCTGACCACTGGTGCTGTCTGTGCGGAGTTTGCAGGTTCTTCCCGTGAACTGCGTGGGTTTTCTCTCCGGGTTGCTTCGGGTTTCCCCCCACACTCCAAAGACGTGCAGGTTTGTAGGCTGGTTGGCTTGGTGTAAATGTAAATTGTCCCCTAGTGGGTGTAAGAGAGTGTTACTGTGCGGGGATCGGCTGGTCGGTGTGGGCTGAAGGGCCTGTTTCTATGCTGTATCTCAAAACTGAACTAAAGTGGCCCTTTCAACAAGAGGATGAGGGTTGATCTTATAGAGGCGCACAAAATCATGAGAGGAATAGAGATCGGGTAGACCGCATTTTGCACAGAGCAGTCGTAGATGCCACACTGTGGCTGCAGTTGAGTTTAGTTGTCACGTGTACCGAGGTACAGTGAAAAGCTTTTGTTGCGTGCTAACCAGTCAGCGGAAAGACAATACATGATTACAATCGAGCCGTCCACTGTGTACAGATACATGATAAGGGAATAACGTTTAATGCAAGGTAAAGCCAGCAAAGGTCTGATCAAGGATAGTGCGAGGGTCTCCAATGAGGTAGATAGTAGTTCAGGACCACTCTCTGGTTGTGGTTGGATGGTTCAGTTGCCTGATAACAGCTGGGAAGAAACTGTCCCTGAATCTGGAGGTGTGCGTACGTTTTCACACTTCTGTATCTTTTGCCCGATGGGAGAGGGGAGAAGAGGAGTGGCCAGGGTGAGACTGGTCCTTGATGATGCTGCTGGCCTTGCCGAGGCAGCGTGAGGTGTAGATGGTGTCGATGGAAGGGAGGTTGGTTTGTGTGCGATGGTCTGGGCTGCGTCTACGATTCGCTGCGATTTCTCGGATGGAAGCTGTAGATGGAAACTGCGCTGTGTAGAGTGCCGATAAAATGGCATCTGTCGAGGTGTTGTTGTTGGTGAGATACGGAGATGGTCGGGTGCTGGGAGGCTGGGCACAGGATCAATGCGGAAATCGCTCTGAACGGGGAGGACATTGTTCTCGTGATGATAATGCTGGCGATGGACCCCCTGTGGAGAGCAGGCAATCTGTGCCAGAGCAGTACTGGTGTTCACGGCCTCACTGCACTGATCAAAGTCTGCTCCACCATTGATCCTCCGAATGGAATGTGTTGTTCAGGGAGATCTGTGCAACGTACCACTCCACCAATGAACGTGTAGACAGGGAAGGAGTAGGCCATTCGGCCCTTCCAGCCTGCACTGCCATTCAATGTGATCCTGGCTGATTTTTCACACAGTAGGGACTAAGAGGGATAAGGGGGAAGTCTTTTAGGACCGAGATGAGAAAAACATTTTTCACACAGAGAGTGGTGAATCTGTGGAATTCTCTGCCACAGAAGGTAGTTCAGGCCAGTTCATTGGCTATATTTAAGAGGGAGTTAGTTGTGGCCATTGTGGCTAAGGGGATCAGGGGGTATGGAGAGAAGGCAGGTACAGGATACTGAGTTGGATGATCAGCCATGATCATATTGAATGGCGGTGCAGGCTCGAAGGGCCGAATGGCCTACTCCTGCACCTATTTTCTATGTTTCTATGATCATCCCCAATCAGTACCCCCGTTCCTGCCCTCTCCCCATATCCCTGACTTCCGCTATCTTTAAGAGCCCTATCTAGCTCTCTCTTGAAAGCATCCAGAGAACCAGCCTCCACCACCCTCTGAGGCAGAGAATTCCACAGACTCACAACTCTCTGTGAGAAAAAAGTGTATTCCTCGTCTCCGTTCTAAATGGCTTACTCCTTATTCTTAAACTGTGGCCCCTGGTTCTGGACTCCCCCAACATCGGGAACATGTTTCCTGCCTCTAGCGTGTCCAAACCCTTAATAATCTTATATGTTTCAATAAGATGCCCTCACATCCCTCGAAACTCCAGAGTGTACAAGCCCAGCCACTCCACCTGGTTATATGGTTATGGGCCAAACACAGGCAGGTGGGACTAGTATAGATGGGAGAGAATTAATGCATTGGGCCGAAGGGCCTGTTTCCATGCTGCATGTCTCTGTGGCACTAGTTGGACAGATATATAGATGGGAAAGGATTAGAGGGATATGGGCCAAATGTGGACTAGCCTAGTATGGACAAAGTGGGCCAAATGGCCTGTTTCCGTGCTGTAAGTCCATGTTCATAAGTGATAGGAGAAGATGAGGCCATTCAGGCCCATCGTCTACTCTGCCATTCAATCATGGTTGATCTATCTTTCCCTCTCAACCCCATTCTCCTGCCTTCTCCCCGTAATCTTTGACATTCTGTACTCTAACTCACTCACACTATATGTACAGATATATAGGCAATGAAGGGCTTAGGTTGGCCATTGGCCTAGTACAGGCAAATGGGACAAGCCCGGTAGGTAAACATGGTTGGCATGGACACATTGTACATCAGTCAATGAAAGTAAGCATGCAGGTACAGCAGGCAGTGAAGAAAGCGAAATGGCATGTTGGCCTTTATAACACGAGGAGTCGAGTATAGGAGCAAAGAGGTCCTTCTGCAGTTGTACAGGGCCCTAGTGACACCACACCTGGAGTATTGTGTGCAGTTTTGGTCCCTAATTTGAGGAAGGACATTCTTGCTATTGAGAGAGTGCAGCGTAGTAGGTTTACAAGGTTAATTCCCAGGATGGCGGGACTGTCATATGCTGAGAGAATGGGAGCGGCTGGGCTTGTACACTCTGGAGTTTAGAAGGATGAGTGGAGATCTTATTGAAACATACAAGATTATTAACGGTTTTGGACATGCTAGAGGCAGGAGACATGTTCCCGATGTTGGGGGGAGTCCAGAACCAGGGGCCACACAGTTTAAGAATAAGGAGTAAGCCATTTAGAACGGAGACGAGGAAACACTTTTTCTCACAGAGGGTGGTGAGTCTGTGGAATTCTCTGCCTCAGTGGAGGCCGGTTCTCTGGATGCTTTCAAGAGAGGGCTCTTAAAAATAGCAGAGGCAGGGGATATGGGGAGAAGGCAGGAACGGGGTACTGATTGGGGATGATCAGCCATGATCACATTGAATGGCGGTGCTGGCTCGAGGGGGCCGATATGCCTACTCCTGCACCTATTGTCTGTTGTAGGGCCTATTTCCATGCTGTGTGACTCTACGACTGTCAATTTAGTTTAGTTTCGAGATACAGCGCAGAAGAACAAGCCCCTGGGCCCACTGAGTCGACGCCAACCCGAAACGTCGCCTATTCCTTCTCTCCATAGATGCTGCCCCACCCGCTGAGTTTCTCCAGCATTTTTGTCTCCCTGCTCAGAGAATCTTTCTCATCGGCTCAGCAAGGGGGCAAGGCACTTCATTTGTTGTAGTGTTTTGTTCGTAGACGGTGTGAATCTTGCAAGCAACGTTCTTGCTCCATGCTTGGGGCGTTCATGTCCGCCCCTTGGGATATGTCGGAATTGGAAGCTTCAGCAAGCCTTGCGTGTGGCTGGAAAAAGCTGGTGTGAAACGTATTCATGGCAGAAGCACTGGAATGTAATTGGAAATGTGTGGAGCACCAGCCCAGCACTTGGCAGCGAAGACCTTTCAAATCTCAATGCTTCCCTTGGACAATATGGCCAGTGTTTAAGAAAGAACTGCAGATGCTGGAAAAATGCTGGAGAAACTCAGTGGGCTCGAAGGGCCGAATGGCCTCCTCCTGCGCCTATTTTCAGTGTAACTGTGTTTCTATGAGTTAAAGGTTTCCCTGCGCTGTCGAGCTCACAGCCGGCCGGTGCCAACAAAATCCTGGCATGCAGCTAAACCTGGCTGTGTTGTTCTGTGAATATAGTTTCCACCCCCCCCCCCCCCCCCAACCCCTCCACCCCCCACCCCTGCCCCCTCGCCAGCCAGCCGGAGGATAATGGACAGGGAGAGAGAATGGAAAGCCAGTTCACAGGGACAGGAAGCTTGCTGCCGGAGACGCTGGCTGCATCTAAAACGGGCCGCACTTATCTAATGCGTAGTTGTTGCCAAGCGGTTGGCATGGAGTCCAGGGGTGAGGGGAGGGAGGGGGTCATCTGGCCAGGAAACGGGGGGAAGCACAAAAGCCCGCTTGTGGGCCAGCCCTTTCAAAGGCCCTCTGTTCTTCACTCGATGCCAGGACCACCCGGCCACACACCGGCCCAGCCTTGACTAGGCCCAGCCTTGACTAGGCCCAGCCGGGCACTCCCATACTCAGCCATCCCATCACTGACCAGATGCTGCCTGACCCGCTGACTTACCCATAGAGTCATGCAGGGCGGAAACAGGCCCGACTTGCCCACACCGACCATTCTGAAGAAGGGTCTCCCACCCTATGTTAATTCCCCGGATGGCGGGGACTGTCATATGCTGAGAGAATGGAGCAGCTGGGCTTGTACACTCTGGAGTTTAGAAGGATGAGAGGGCATCTTATGAAACACATAAGATTATTGAGGGTTTTGGACACGCTAGAGGCAGGAAACATGTTCCCGATGTTGGGGGAGTCCAGAACCAGGGGCCACACACTGTTTAAGAATAAGGAGTAAGCCATTTAGAACGGAGACGAGGAAACACTTTTTCTCACAGAGAGTGGTGAGTGTGGAATTCTCTGCCTCAGTGGAGGCCGGTTCTCTGGATGCTTTCAAGAGCTAGATAGGTCTCTTAAAATAGCGGAGTCAGGGGATATGGGGTGAAGGCAGGAACGGGGTACTGATTGGGGATGATCAGCCACGATCACATTGAATGGCGGTGCTGGCTCGAAGGGCCGAATGGCCTCCTCCTGCACCAATTGTCTGTTGTCTATTCCTTTTCTCCAGAGATGCGGTCTGACCCGCTGAGTTATTCATGAGGACAGTCAGCGTGGAAATAGGCCCTTCAGCCCGTCTTGCCCACAACAACCAGAACCTCATTTTTTAAATTATTGTGCATTTGTGAGGGAACTTTCCTCTCACCTACTGGAGAGCAATCCTGACCTCATTGGAGACCTTCAGACTATCTGTACTCGGACTTCACCAGACTTCATCTTGCACCAAACGCTATTCCGTTTATCCGTATCTGTACCCTGTGGATGGCTCGATTGTAATATTGACTGTGTAGTCTTCCCGCTGAGTGGATAACACATAACAAACAGCTTTTCACTGTACCTCGGTACACGTGACAATAAACCAAACCAAATGTTTTAAAAACTAAAGGCGTCACGGTGGCGCTGCGGTAGAGTCGCTGCCTCACAGCGCCAGAGACCCGGGTTCAATCCCGACTCCGGGTGCCGTCTGTACGGAGTTTGCATGTTCTCCCCGTGACCTGCGTGGGTTTTCTCTGAGATCCTCGGTTTCCTCCCACGCTCCAAAGACGTGCAGGTTTGTTGCTTAAATGTAGGATGTCTATATGTAGAAATCCAGCTCTCTCTTGAAAGCATCCAGAGATCCGGCCTCCACCGCCCTCTGAGGCAGAGAATTCCACAGACTCACAACACAGAAACATAGACAATAGGTGCAGGAGGAGGCCATTCGGCCCTTCGAGCCAGCACCGCCAATCATTGCGATCATGGCTGATCGTCCCCTATCAATAACCCGTGCCTGCCTTCTCCCCATATCCCTTGACTCCACTAGCCCCTAGACCTCTATCTAACTCTCTCGTAAATCCATCCAGTGACTTGGCCTCCACTGCCCTCCTTGTGGCAGGGAATGCCACAAATTCACAACTCTCTGGGTGGATGAGGGAGGGAGGGAGAGATGGATAAGCCATGGTTGAATGGCAGAGTAGACCTGATGGGCCGAATGGCCTAAATCTGCTCCTGGAACTAATGAGCATGAAACGTGCCTTCTGTTGTCATGGCAACAATGGTGGGGACATTGTTAGGCCTGTGCTTCTGAGACCTTACAGGCTTAATGTTTGGGATTTATTTAGACGTTATTCAGTCTCACGTTGGTGACGTCCTGTCCGCATGCTTTGTGCTGACAGCGTTATTAATAATTGAATCGGTTTGAAACGCAATTGATGGAATGCCTGACTCGGAGACACTTTTATTTATTTAACCCGGGCTGTGGATGGCGAGTGGTTTGTGGGTTGCTGTGGTGTTTAAGAGGCTTTTAAGACAGGCACATGGATATGCAGGGAATGGAGGGATATGGATCGCATGCACAGGAGATTAGTGTGTGTAGGATAGTGTTAGTGTGCGGGGATCGCTGGTCGGTGTGGACTCGGTGGGCTGAAGGGCCTGTTTCCGCACTGTATCTCTAAACTAAAGTTCTAAACATACGGAAAGTTCGATGACAGCACAACAAGGCTGGCTGTAACCGTTTGATCTTCTTCATTGAATCTCTGCGGTAACATTTTAAATGGAGCATTCCCCCCCCCCACTCCCAGGTTATCTCCCCGATCTATTCTCTGCTTGACGGAGAGGCCTGCTGTCACAACGTTGAGCAAAGCAGAGCCAACAGCCCAGAGAGACAGGAGCTGAGTTGCTCACTGGTGGACACGGGTAACATAGAAACATAGAAACATAGAAATTAGGTGCAGGAGTAGGCCATTCGGCCCTTCGAGCCTGCACCGCCATTCAATATGATCATGGCTGATCATCCAACTCAGTATCGCGTACCCTGCCTTCTCTCCATACCCCCTGATCCCCTTTAGCCACAAGGGCCACATCTGACTCCCTCTTAAATATAGCCAATGAACTGGCCTCAACTACCCTCTGTGGCAGAGAGTTCCAGAGATTCACCACTCTCTGTGTGAAAATATACACACACGCACATGACTGTACTGACCTCCCCCCTCCCCACCATCGAAGGGATCTACAGGAGGCGCTGCCTCAAAAAGGCAGCCAGCATCACCAGAGACCCACACCACCCTGGCCATGCTCCCATCTCCCTGCCACCATCGGGAAGAAGGTTCAGGAGCCTGAAAACCGTGACCTCCAGGTTCAAGAACAGCTTCTTCCCAGCGACCATCAGGCTCTTGAATACAACCTCCAAATAACCTCTGAACTACATGGACTTGGGGCATTGGTTTTGCCTTTCAAGAGCGAGCTAGATAGGGGCTCTTAGAAATAGCAGAGTCAGGGGATATGGGGAGAAGGGGGTACTGATTGGGGATGATCAGCCATGATCACATTGAATGGCGGTGCTGGCTTGAAGGGCCGAATGGCCTACTCCTGCACCTATTGTCTATTGTCTATTTGCACTGTTATTTG
This sequence comes from Leucoraja ocellata, assembly GCA_036785375.1. NCBI lineage: Eukaryota > Metazoa > Chordata > Chondrichthyes > Rajiformes > Rajidae > Leucoraja > Leucoraja ocellata. Next base: position 3,312,746 of record JAWMAR010000072.1, read on the forward strand.
TGTGTGTGTATACAGAATATATGTGTGTGTGTGTGTCTGTATATGTGTGTGTGTGTGTGTGTGTGTGTGTATACATATGTGTGTGTTGTGTATATATATATGTGTGTGTGTGTATATGTGTGTGTGTATACATATGTGTGTGTGTGTGTGTATATATATATGTGTGTGTGTATATGTGTGTATACATATGTGTGTGTGTGTGCGTGTATATAGGTGTGTGTGTGTGTATATATATATGTGTGTGTGTATATGTGTGTGTGTATACATATGTGTGTGTGTATATATATATGTGTGTGTGTGTGTATATATATATATGTGTGTGTGTGTGTGTGTTGTGTGTGTGTGTGTGTGTGTGTGTAGATATATATGAGATCACATAATGCTGGAGTCACTCAGCGGGACAGGCAGCATCTCTGGAGGGAAGGAATGGGTGGCGTTTCGGGTTGAGACCCTTCTTCAGACTGAGAGTCACAGGGGGACACAGGGAGAGGAGAGATATAGACGGTGATGAAAGATATGCAGAAATAGTAACCATTATGAAGGAAACAGGCCATTGTTCGCTGTGCACTTGAGGCAGGGACTATAACAGCATTTGAAAGACATTTGGACAGGTACATGGATAGGAAGATAGCGGAGTCAGGGGATATGGGGAGAAGGCAGGAACGGGGGTACTGATTGGGGATGATCAGCCATGATCACATTGAATGGCGGTGCTGGCTCGAAGGGCCGAATGGCCTCCTCCTGCATCTGTTGTCTATTGTCTATTGAAAGGTTTGGAGGGATGTGGGCCAAACGTGGGCACAAGGGACGAGCTTAGTTTGAACTTTTTTTGTATTGTATTCAAATTTATTGTCATTGTCTCAATTAGAGACAACAAAATGAATTTCCCTTTACAGTCAACAACTGTATCATAAAAATAAATAATAAATATTAAAACATATTAAAAAAATAAAATAGAAATTTTTTAAAAAGCACAAACACAGAAAGTCCACAACACAACATAACATAAATGGCACCCAGGTGAGGATGGCACCATAGTCCAGCCAGCCTCCCCTCCGTGTTCATCTGTGGTCTGGGCCTTCCGAGCACCCGCAGTCGCCGCCCCGGGTGGCCCGATGTTCAGGCCCTCACGCCGGGCTGGTGGAACGCCGACGCCGATCCCCGACGGTGAGCATCCTCCTCCTCAGCGGCCCGGACCTCCCGATCAGCCGCCTCCCGCTGCCGGAGTCTGCAGCTCCTGAGTCCGCAGGTCGAGCCGGGCAGAGTCACAGGACCCCGCGTTGTCCATCAGCGCCGCCCGCGTTGGGAGCTCTGCAAACCGCAGCTCCTTGATGTTGGTGCAGCAGGTCCAGCACTCCGGGCTCCAGACGGCGACCCCCGGTAAGGCATCGCCAGCCCCGCGATGTTCCAGCGCTTGTCCCGCCGCTGCTGGAGCTCCGGTCGATCCCGGCAGGAAAGGCTGCGCCAATCCAGGTAGGTAGGCCGCTGTGGGGGGGGGGGGGGGGGGAGGACGCGACTCGAATAATAGTCGCGTCCTCACAGGAAGCGGCTGAAGGACGGTATCCCCCGCACCGTGCCCTCTTCCCCCACATAAAAACATTTAAAAAATCATTAAAAAACACACATCAACATAACTAAATAAACAAAAAGATACCCGTGGGCACTTGTGGGTCGGCATGGGCAAGTTGGGCCGAAGGGCCACTTTCCATGCTGTTGGACTTGATGAGTAACAGTTCAAAGAAGTGAGGATGCTGTGATTAGGGGCTGTCACAGATTGGCAAACCGCCAGGGGAAGTAAACACTACCTTGACATTGAGGGGAGAATAAAAAGAAACAGCAGGCAACTGTGAGAGAGAACAATGACAGAATAGCGGGAAATGTGCCTGGAAACTGCTATTTAATATGTCTAACCTAGAGCAAGGCCCGACATTGAAATGGCCGTTTCATTCAGCTGATTATTACTTTGGTTTAGTTTAGAGATACAGCGCGGGAAACAGGCCCTTCAGCCCACCAGGTCCGTGCCGACCAGCAAGTAGAAACATAGAAACAGAAAATAAGTGCAGGAGGAGGCCATTCGGCCCTTCGAGGCCAGCACCGCCATTCATTGTGATCATGGCTGATCGTCCCCTATCAATAAGCCGTGCCTGCCTTCTCCCCATATCCCTTGACTCCACTAGCCCCTAGAGCTCTATCAAACTCTCTCTTAAATCCATCCAGTGACTTGGCCTCCACTGCCCTCTGTGGCAGGGAATTCCACAAATTCACAACTCTCTGGGTGAAAAAGTTTTTTCTCACCCCAGTCTTAAATGACCTCCCCTTTATTCTAAGACTGTGGCCCCTGGTTCTGGACTCGCCCAACATTGGGAACATTTTTCCTGCATCTAGCTTGTCCAGTCCTTTTATAATTGTATATGTTTTCTATAAGATTCTCTTCATCCTTCTAAACTCCAGTGAATACAAGCAATCCCCACACACTAACACTATCCTACACACACTAGGGACTATTTTACATTTATACCCAAGCAAATTAGCCTGGAGAACTATCCACACCTTTGTAGATACAAACGGAGCCCCTAATTTGAGGATCCCCTAATTTATAACAACAGTTGAGTATAGGAGCAAAGAGATCCTTCTGCAGTTGTACAGGGCCCTTAGTGGGGACCACACCTGGAGTATTGTGTGTAGTTTTGGTCCCCCTAATTTGAGGAAGGACATTCTTGCTATTGAGGGAGTGCAGCGTAGGTTTACAAGGTTAATTCCCGGGATGGCGGGACTGTCATATGCTGAGAGAATGGAGCGGCTGGGCTTGTACACTCTGGAGTTTAGAAGGATGAGAGGGCATCTTATTGAAACATATAAGATTGTTAAGGGTTTGGACACGCTAGAGGCAGGAAACATGTTCCCGATGTTGGGGGAGTCCAGAACCAGGGGCCACACAGTTTAAGAATAAGGGGTAAGCCATTTAGAACGGAGACGAGGAAACACTTTTTCTCACAGAGAGTTGTGAGTCTGTGGAATTCTCTGCCTCAGAGGGCGGTGGAGGCCGGTTCTCTGGATACTTTCAAGAGAGAGCTAGATGGGGCTCTTAAAGATAGCGGAGTCAGAGGATATGGGGAGAAGGCAGGAACGGGGTACTGATTGGGGATGATCAGCCATGATCACATTGAATGGCAGTGCTGGCTCGAAGGGCCGAATGGCCTACTCCTGCACCTATTGTCTATTGGCTCCAATGAGGTCAGGATCGCTCTCCAGTGGGTGAGAGGACATAGAAACATAGAAAACAATAGACAACAGGTGCAGGAGTAGGCCATTCGGCCCTTCGAGATCAGCACCACCATTCAATGTGATCATGGCTGATCATCCCCAATCAGTACGGGTTCACTCACAAATGCACAACAAAAACCGAAGCTGTGTGAGAAATCTGTAATTAAATTGCCGCTTATTATTATTTGTACATACGCTCCTAATAAAACTAATTAAAAAAAAACCCCCAAATGCACCATATTTTTAAAATGAAGCTATGGCTGTTGTGGGCAAGTCGGGCTGAAGGGCCTGTTTTCACGCTGACTGAACGGATGATATAACAGGAAGCGAGCAGCAGGAGTCAGTTGTAAGCCCGACCTCCCACAGAGGGACATCCATGGTTGCTAATAACAGCGGGGCATGGATTGCAGCCAGCATTTTAACACAGGCATTTAGTTTGCTCCTGCAAGCAGAATTAACTCCCCACATCCTTTTTCCATTCAGCTTCTGAATAAGTTACTGGAGAGAAACCGTGTGGGATTGTTGCGACCCACAGCTTTGCGGGGTCTCACGTTTCGCTTGGACAGCTTACGACCAGCGGCAGGAATATTGGTCTCTCAAACTTCAAGTAACCCTTGCATCTGTCTTATGAAAAAAGACTGGATAGACTCGGCTTGTACTCTCTAGAATTTAGGAGATTGAGAGGGGATCTTATAGAAACTTACAAAATTCTTAAGGGGTTGGACAGGCTAGATGCAGGAAGATTGCTCCCGATGTTGGGGAAGTCCAGGACAAGGGGTCACAGCTTAAGGATAAGGGGGAAATCCTTTAAAACCGAGATGAGAAAAACTTTTTTCACACAGAGAGTGGTGAATCTCTGGAACTCTCTGCCACAGAGGGTAGTCGAGGCCAGTTCATTGGCTATATTTAAGAGGGAGTTAGATGTGGCCCTTGTGGCTAAGGGGATCAGGGGGTATGGAGAGAAGGCAGGTACGGGGATACTGAGTTGGATGATCAGCCATGATCATATTGAATGGCGGTGCAGGCTCGAAGGGCCGAATGGCCTACTCCTGCACCTAATTTCTATGTTTCTATGCATTCCCCCCCCCCCCCCCCTCCCCCTCTCTCTCTCTTCACCCCTCACGTTTTCCCACACAGAGAGTTGTGAGTCTGTGGAATTCTCTGCCGCAGTTTTGGTCCCCTAACTTGAGGAAGGACATTCTTGCTATTGAGGGAGTGCAACGTAGGTTTACAAGGTTAATTCCCGGGATGGCGCGACTGTCGTATGCGGAGAGAATGGAGCGGCTGGGCTTGTACACTCTGGAGTTTAGAAGGATGAGAGGGATCCTTATTGAAACATATAAGATTATTAAGGGTTTGGACACGCTAGAGGCAGGAAACATGTTCCCGATGTTGGGGGAGTCCAGAACCAGGGGCCACACACAGTTTAACAGTGTGTGTAAGTAAGTAAGATTATTGGCCAAGTATTCACATACAAGGAATTTGCCTTGGTGCTCCGCCCACAAGTGACAACATGACATACAGTGACAGTTACGAATGACTCAGAAAACACTAAACATTAATAATGATAAAACATTAATGATAAAACACCATTCGATCAAGCATGTGAACCAACAGCTCTACCGCTTGCACCAACCACCGTGCCACCCCCATTCTGTGTCCCATGTGGCCACGTGCCCATGATGCTGCTGCACGAATGTACCTGCCCCGCATCGAACTTTAATTGATTGAATATTGAATGAATGAATAAGTTTATTGGCCGAGTATTCACATACAAGGAATTTGCCTTGGTGCTCCGCCCGCACGTGACAACATGACGTACAGTGACAGTTAGGATTGACTCAGAAAACACTAAACATTAATAATAATAAAACATTATCGATTAAACATGTGAATTAAATAAAATACCAGAGCAAAGGGAGGCTACAGATTTTTGGCTGTTGAGTAGAGCAACTACTCGTGGATAAAAACTGTTTTTTATGTCTGGCTGTGGCAGCTTTGACAGTCCGGAGTCGCCTTCAGAGGGAAGTGATTCAAAGAGTTTGTGGCCAGGGTGAGAGGGGTCAGAGATGATCTTGCCCGCTCGCGCTTCCTGGCGGTATTCTTTTTTTTTTTTTTTTTTTTTTTTAATATTTTATTTTATTAGAAGTAAGTACAGTCATATGGCACCAAAGTGCCTAATATATATTTATATATTTTCATAATACATTTTTATGTACAACTTCTTTTTTTTTTTTGTTACATTGAAAAAAGCTGAGAATAAGAAAAAGAAGTTAGATAGTAAAGGATAGAAAGATGTGAAATATATAGTGTGTGAAGAAAGAAAACGAGTAAATGAAGAAAGTTGAGAGAGAAAATAGAGAAAATAAAATAAAATAAAAAAGAAGTATGGAGATCATTATTTATAATCTTGACCAACCCTCGTCCAGTCCTGAAACAGTTATTTTTTACAATTGTGTTGCACCATATGATTCCAAAAAAACGACGAATGGAGACCAACTCGTTATGAAATGGTCTGATTTATCCATTAGGAGGAATCGCATTTCCTCAAGATGAGCGGTGTCCAACATACTTGCAATCCACATTTTAAGCGTTGGTATTGATGTACCCTTCCAAAATTTAAGTATTAATTTTTTTGCTATTATTAAACCATAGTTAAGGAATAGATTTTGAGATGTGTCCTGGCGGTATTCTTTGCCACAGAATATGTGCGGTGTAAAGTGTGCCGTGTGCTGACACCACGTGTGTGTTTTTTTGCAGGTGTTTGGATAATGGGCTGCGTGCAATGCCGGGACAAGGAGACGAGTAAGGCCACGGTGGACGAGGAGAGCGGCTTCCATCCCCCAGAGCGCCGGCTACCGCTATGGGCTGGAGCCGTCCGCCACAGCACTACCCCAACTTCAGCGTGAGCGCCATCCCCAACTACAACAGCTTCCACGGCACCAGCGGCCAGACCTTGACCATCTTCGGTGGCGTCCACACCTCCACACACATGGGCACGCTGCGGTCACGTGGGGGGTGGATCGCTGACCGGTACGCAAACACCCCCACCCCCCCCCCTACCCTCCCCCTCACTCGTCACCTGTCAGCCGGTGTCCCGAAACTCAGCAATCACAGCCTTACTGGGCAGAAGGTCATAGAAACATAGAAACATAGAAACAGGTGCAGGACCCTTCGAGCCTGCACCACCATTCAATATGATCATGGCTGATCATCCAACTCAGTATCCCATCCCTGCCTTCTCTCCATACCCCCTGATCCCTTTAGCCACAAGGGCCACACCTAACTCCCTCTTAAATATAGCCAATGAACTGTGTGGCCTCAACTACCTTCTGTGGCAGAGAATTCCACAGATTCACCACTCTCTTGTGAAAAAAGTGAAATAAGACTGATTCCTGGGATGTCAGGACTGTCTTATGAAGAAAGACTGGATAGACTTGGTTTATACTCTCTAGAATTTAGAAGATTGAGAGGGGATCTTATAGAAACCTACAAAATTCTTAAGGGGTTGGACAGGCTAGATGCAGGAAGATTGCTCCGATGTTGGGGAAGTCCAGGACAAGGGGTCACAGCTTAAGGATAAGGGGGAAATCCTTTAAAACCGAGATGAGAAGAACTTTTTTCACACAGAGAGTGGTGAATCTCTGGAACTCTCCTGCCACAGAGGGTAGTTGAGGCCAGTTCATTGGCTATATTTAAGAGGGAGTTAGATGTGGCCCCTTGTGGCTAAAGGGATCAGTGGGTATGGAGAGAAGGCAGGTACGGGATACTGAGTTAGATGATCAGCCATGATCATATTGAGTGGCGGTGCAGGCTCGAAGGGCCGAATGGCCTACTCCTGCACCTAATTTCTATGTTTCTATGTTTCTATGAAAGGGGGTCAGAGAAGATTTACGAGGATGTTGCCAGGACTAGAGGATGTGAGCTATCAGGAGGGGTTGAGTAGGCTGGGTCTCTATTCCATGGAGCGCAGGAGGATGAGGGGTGATCTTATAGAGGTGTATAACATCATGAGAGGAATAGATCGGGTAGATGCACAGAGTCTCTTGCCCAGAGTAGGGGAATCGAGGACCAGAGGGACACAGGTTTAAGGTTAAGGGGAAAAGATTTTATCGGAATCCGAGGGGGTATGTTTTTCACACAAAGGATGGTGGGTGTATGGAACAAGCTGCCAGAGGTGGTAGTTGAGGCTGGGACTATCCCATCGTTTAAGAAACAGTTGGACAGGTACATGGATAGGACAGGTTTGGAGGGATATGGACCAAGCTCAGGCAGGTGGGGACATGTCTCTTCCGCCGACGGCAACGATCCCGCCCTATCTCCCCTCTCGCCGCCCGGTCCCGCTGCCGTTAGTGGGGAGCGTTACTGAGTGAGTGTGGCGGTGCTGACGGTGCTACCCGCTCTGTGCCCACAGTGGGGGTGACTCTGTTCGTGGCCCTGTTACGACTATGATGCCCGGACCGACGATGACCTCAGCTTCCACAAGGGGGAGAAGTTCCAGATACTCAACAACACGTGAGTCTGGGGGGGAAGGGGGGAGATGGAGGGGGGTGGAAGAGGACAGGGAGGGGGAGGGGGGAGATGGAGGGGGGGTGGATGAGGACAGGGAGGGGGGAGGGGGGAGATGGAGGGGGGTGAAGAGGACAGGGAGGGGGAGGGGGGAGATGGAGGGGGGTGGATGAGGGACAGGGAGGGGGAGGGGGGAGATGGAGGGGGGGTGGAAGAGGGGAGGGAGGGGGAGGGGGGAGATGGAGGGGGGGTGGAAGAGGGGAGGGAGGGGGAGGGGGGAGATGGAGGGGGGTGGATGAGGAGGGGGAGGGGGGAAGGGGGGAGGAGAGAGAAGGGGGAGATGGGGGGGGGAAGGGGGAGATGGGGGGAATGGGGAGAAGGAAGGGGGGAGATGGGGGTGGATGAGGAGAGGGAGGGGGAGGGGGGGAGGTGGAAGGGGGAGGAGAGAGAAGGGGGGAGATTGGGGGGGATGGGGAGAGGGAGGGGGAGGGAGAGGGGGGGGAGATGGGAGGGGAAGTGGGGGTTTAAGGGGGGAGATGGGGGGGTGGAAGATTGGGTAAGGATCGGGCAGGGGGCAGATTCTGGTGGGAAGTGGGTAGTTGATGCCGCTGTGATTCTGCCCCTGTTACTAACGTTTTGTGTGTTTGTGTTTGTGTGTGCGTGTGCGTGTGTGTGTGCGTGTGTGCGTGTGTGTGTGTGTGCGTGTGCGTGTGTGTGTGCGTGCGTGCGTGCGTGTGTGTTACAGAGAGGGTGACTGGTGGGAGGCCAGGTCGCTACAGACGGGGGGGACAGGATACATCCCCAGTAACTACGTGGCTCCCGTTGACTCCATCCAGGCTGAAGAGTAAGTGTTTTCCCTCCATGTGTCGTGTCATAGCAGCATGATG
>JAWMAR010000072.1:3323224-3382094 GCA_036785375.1 Leucoraja ocellata
GACCATTCAGCCCTTCGAGCCAGCACCGCCATTCATTGTGATCATGGCTGATCATCCCCAATCAGTACCCCGTGCCTGCATTCTCCCCATATCCCCTGACTCCACTAAACCCTAGAGCTCTATCTCACTCTCTCTTAAATCCATCCAGTGACTTGGCCTCCACTGCCCTCTGATGTTAGCCAAAGAAATATTGATCTGTTGAACCCTGGATGAAGTGTCGCTAGAAATTAGTGGGGAAGCAGACATTGCTAATAGATCAAATTATGAGAGACTTAACAGGTATTTAATTAATCAAACTGCACTTAATTCCCCGAGTAGGTGCTTTTTATTTCATTTTAATCATGATTTTGGGCCAATGGAATTCTGGAGAAACAAAATAAATGATCTGTGTGCGGGCTGGAGAGATGGCTGAGTGACAGAGGATGTGACTTATAGACAATAGGTGCAGGAGTAGGCCATTCGGCCCTTCGAGCCAGCACCGCCATTCAATGTGATCATGGCTGATCATCCCCAATCAGTACCCCGTTCCTGCCTTCTCCCCATATCCCCTGACTCCGCTATCTCTAAGAGCCCTAACTAGCTCTCCTTTGAAAGCATCCAAAGAACCTGCCTCCACCGCCCTCTGACTCACAACTCTCTGTGTGAAAAAGTGTTTCCTCGTCTCCGTTCTAAATGGCTTACTCCTTATTCTTAAACTGTGTGGCCCCTGGTTCTGGACTCCCCCAACATCGGGAACATGTTTCCTGCCTCTATCGTGTCCAAACCCTTAACAATCTTATATGTTTCAATGAGATGCCCTCTCATCCTTCTAAACTCCACAGAGTGTACAAGCCCAGCCGCTCCATTCTCTCAGCATATGACAGTCCCCGCCATCCCGGGAATTAACCTGGTGAACCTACGCTGGGCTCCCTCAATTTCCCTCAAGCGACTTCTACTCTGGCAGATGGAACAGAGACGAGAAACGGCAAAAACAACACTGCGGCGCAGCGGTAGAGTTGCTGCCTCCCAGCGCCAGAAACACGGGTTCCATCCTGACCTCAGCTGCTGTCTGTACGGAGTTTGTACAGACAAAAATGTTGGAGAAACTCAGCGGGTGAGACAGCATCTATGGAGCGAAGGAATAGGCGACGTTTCGGGTCGAGACCCTTCTTCAGACTGATGTGGGGATAGGGGGAGAGGGAAGCATTCATAACAAAAGGATTTGAGTATAGGAGCAGGGAGGTTCTACTGCAGTTGTACAGGGTCTTGGTGAGACCACACCTGTAGTATTGCGTACAGTTTTGGTCTCCTAATCTGAGGAAAGACATTCTTGCCATAGAGGGAGTGCAGAGAAGGTTCACCAGACTGATTCCTGGGATGGCAGGACTGTCTTATGAAGAAAGACTGGATAGACTTGGTTTATACTCTCTAGAATTTATGGGAGATTGAGGGGGGATCTGATAGAAACTTACAAAATTCTTAATGGGTTGGACAGGCTAGATGCAGGAAGATGTTCCCGATGTTGGGGAAGTCCAGGACAAAGGGTCACAGTTTAAGGATAAGGGGGAAATCTTTTAGGACCGAGATGAGAAAAACATTTTTTACACACAGAGAGTGGTGAATCTGTGGAATTCTCTGCCACAGAAGGTAGTTGAGGCCACAGTTCATTGGCTATATTTAAGAGGGAGTTAGATGTGGCCCTTGTGGCTAAAGGTATCAGGGGGTATGGAGAGAAGGCAGGGATGGGATACTGAGTTGGACGATCAGCCATGATCATATTGAATGGCGGTGCAGACTCGAAGGGCCGAATGGCCTACTCCTGCACCTAATTTCTATGTTTCTATGTAGAAGAAAAGAAGTGTACGGAGCTTGTACATTCTTCCCGTGACTGCGTGGGTTTTCTCCGGGTGCTCCGGTTTCCTCCCACACTTTAAAGGTGTACAGGTTTGCAAGCTAATTGGCTTGGGATGAATGTCAAAAAATTGGGGCAGATGGGACTAGAAATGGGGTACTGCAGATACGGGTTACTGGACAAATGGATAGAGTGCTGGAGTAACTCAGCGGGTCAGGCAGCATCTGTGGAGAACATGGATAGGTGACGTTTCGCAGAGTGCTGGAGTAACTCAGCGGGTGCAGCAGCATCTATGGAGCTAAGGAAATAGGCAACGTTTCGGGTCGAAACCCTTCCGGGTTTCGGCCCGAAAAGTTGCCTATTTCCTTACCTCCATAGATGCTGCTGCACCATAACTCAGCGGGTCAGGCAGCGTCTGTGGAGAACATGGATAGGTGACGTTTCACAGAGTGCTGGAGTAACTCAGCGGGTCAGGCAGCATCTGTGGAGAACATGGATAGGTGAGTTACTCCAGCATTTTGTGTCTATCTTCGGTGTAAACCAGCATCTGCAGTTTTCTGAATCTGCAGTTCGGTTTCCCGACTGCGCATGCCCAGGTCATAGGTCACTCGCGATACACATTCTCGGCAGCTGAGCTGCTGCGCGCATGCAGACCTGCGTTTCATCTGTAGTCAGGATCGAACCGTGGTCTCCGGGCTGTCGAATTGCTTCTGGACCGTCCCCGTCCCCGTCCTCGTCCCCGTCCCCGTCCCCTCCCGAACATCCCGTCCCTGGCCGGGAGTGGCCGGAGATGTCCGGGGTGACCCTGGACTGACGTGACTCTGACCCGGAGCGGGGTAGTTAGAGCTCCTTCTCTGCGCCGGCTGTAAGGAGAGGCCACCACTGCTCCGGGCCGGTGTCCCGTTAGTCTCGGATCACCCCGGACATCTCCGGTCGCCCCCGGACAGGGACGGAATGCTCGGGAGGGGACGGGACGCTCGGGGAGGGGACGGGACACTCGGGGAGGGGACGGGACACTCGGGGAGGGGACGGGACGCTCGGGGAGGGGACGGGACACTCGGGGAGGGGACGGGACGCTCGGGCGGGCAATTCAACAGCGCTAGCAGCGTCGGAGACCCGGGTTCGATCCTGGCTACGGATGAAACGCAGGCCCGTACACACGCAGCAGCTCGGATGCCGAGAATGTTTTCCGCGAGTGACCTTTGACGAATCCCATGGCTCGTTGCATAGCCGCCTTTGCGAGATGCCCAGCGTGCCGTGCCGTGCCGTGACGCGGAGAGGCGCGTGCTGTACAGGCTGCTCCTGCACACCCCCCACTTCCCCGCCCTCGCCTTCCGTCCAGACACACCCTGGCGGTCCGTGTTACCACCTGACAAGGGGAGCGGTCCCCAGTGGAGGTCTCTCTACAAGGGAGTCCTCCCCCTTTACATCGGGGACCTGGGTGTGGAGAGTGTTGCACAAAGCCGTGGCCTGTAACGGGTATTTGAGCCGGTTCACGGACTCTTCCCCCGCTTGTCATTTGTGCGGTGAGGAAGAGACCGTGTTCCATGTGTACATGGAGTGTGAGAGGTTGCAGCCACTGTTCGAGTATCTGAAAGGGGCTGCTCCTCAAGTTTTGGCTACATTTTAGTCCAACGCTATTAATTTATGGGCACCCGGTACAGAGGGGGGGGGGGGGGTCTGTCTCCCTGTCGGTCTGCTCCTGGGCCTCGCCAAGATGGCCATTGGCGGGTCCAGGCAGCGGGCAGTCGATGGCCACACAGCGGTCAGCTGCATGCCCCTTCTCCGGGGTTATGTCCGTGTCCCTGGAGAGGGAACACACACACACACACGCAGTGTCTACGAGGCCTTCTGTGGACGCTGGTCACTGCGGGATGTCGAATGTATTGTTGATATAAATGTGAAATATTCAATTTGATAACTTTCTTTGTAAAATGCTAATATAGACATTCTTTGATCGTGTTCAGATTCAGATTCAATTTTAATTGTCATTGTCAGTGTACAGTACAGAGACAACGAAATGCATTTAGCATCTCCCTGGAAGAGCGACATAGCAAACGATTTGAATAAATAATAATAAGTGTCCGGGGAGGGGGGGGGGGGGGGGTGGTGATTGGCAGTCACCGAGGTACGTTGTTGAGTAGAGTGACAGCCGCCGGGAAGAAGCTGTTCCTCGACCTGCTGGTTCGGCAACGGAGAGACCTGTAGCGCCTCCCGGATGGTAGGAGGGTAAACAGCCCATGGTTGGGGTGAGAGCAGTCCTTGGCGATGCTGAGCGCCCTCCGCAGACAGCGCTTGCTTTGGACAGACTCAATGGAGGGGAGCGAGGAACCGGTGATGCGTTGGGCCTGCGAATTCCCAACGTGTTACTGCTTTGTATTTTTGTTTGTTCTGAATAAAAGCATTTTGTACGGGGGGGAAAAACATATTTTTTTAAATGACTCCTTGCGTATTTCGGAATACCGAACTCGCTTATTGGGATAGGGTGCTATACCGCAATGGGGGGAGGGACTCGGACTGTACCCGTTACGGTGGATATTAAAGACTGTGATCTCTCGTTTCTCAGGCGCTAAGTTCCCCATCAAATGGACGGCGCCGGAGGCAGCGTTGTACGGGCGGTTCACCATCAAGTCGGATGTCTGGTCGTTCGGCATCCTGCTGACGGAGCTGGTGACGAAGGGGAGAGTCCCCTACCCAGGTGAGGAGCGCCCTCATCCCGGCACCTCACGCAAGGCTGGCCTCTCCCCGACCTCTCCCCCTCGCCCCGCACCGACAAAAACCCGACAGCGGTAGATTCGCAGCCTCACAGCGCCGGGTTAGAAACATTGAAACATAGACAATAGGTGCAGGAGTAGGCCATTCGGCCCTTCGAGCCAGCACCGCCATTCAATATGATCATGGCTGATCGTCCCCTATCAATACCTGCCTTCTCCCCATATCCCTTGACTCCACTAGCCCCTAGAGCTCTATCTAACTCTCTCTTAAATACATCCAGTGACTTGGCCTCCACTGCCCTCTGTGAATTCAGGGAATTCCACAAATTCACAACTCTCCGGGTGAAAAAGTTTTTTCTCACCTCAGTCTTAAATGGCCTCCCCTTTATTCTAAGACTGTGTGGGCCCTGGTTCTGGAGTCGCCCAACATTGGGAACATTTTTCCTGCATCTAGCTTGTCCAGTCGCTTTCCCAGCCCAGTTCCAACCTGACTGCAGTGCTGGCTGTACCCAAGATAGACACAGAGTGCTGGAGTAACTCAGCGGGCCAGGCAGCTGCATCTCTGGACAGAAGTAATGGGTGACGTTTCGGGTGGAGACCCTTCTTGAGACCCTTCTTCAGACAGAGTTTGTACCTTCTCCCCGTGACCTGCGTGGGTTTTCTCCGGGTGCTCCGGTTTCCCCAACACACTCCAAGGACGTGCAGGGTTTGTAGGTTAATTGGCTTTGGTAAAATACTGAATCGCTTTTAGCGTGTGTAGGATAGTGTGGGTTTTCTCCGAATTCTTCTGTTCCCCCCCCTCCCACACGTACATGTTCCCGATGTTGGGGGAGTCCAGAACCAGGGGCCACACACAGTTTAAGAATAAGGGCTAAGCCATTTAGAATGGAGACGAGGAAACACTTTTTTCTCACAGAGAGTGGTGAGTCTGTGGAATTCTCTGCCTCAGAGGGCGGTGGAGGCCGGTTCTCTGGATACTTTCAAGAGACGCTAGAGGCAGGAAACATGTTCCCGATGTTGGGGGAGTCCAGAACCAGGGGCCACAGTTTAAGAATAAGGAATAAGCCATTTAGAACGGAGACGAGGAAACACTTTTTTCTCACAGAGAGTGGTGAGTCTGTGGAATTCTCTGCCTCAGAGGGCGGTGGAGGCCGGTTCACTGGATAGAAACATAGAAACATAGAAAAAAGGTACAGGAGTAGGCCATTCGGCCTTGAGCCTGCACCGCCATTCAATATGATCATGGCTGATCACCCAACTCAGTATCCCGTCCCTGCCTTCTCTCCATACCCTGATACCTTTAGCCACAAGGGCCACATCTAATTCCCTCTTAAATATAGCATTGAGGATATTTTCAAGAGAGAGCTAGATGGGGCTCTTAAAGATAGCGAGTCAGGGGATATGGGGAGAAGGCAGGAACGGGGTACTGATTGGGGATGATCAGCCATGATCACATTGAATGGCGGTGCTGGCTCGAAGGGCCTCATGGCCTACTCCTGCAACTAGTGTCTATTGTCTATTGTCCTCCCCCCAGGATTTCCGCCCACATGCCTGCGCTTGGGTACATATCCCACCAACCGATCTCTCTCTCCCGCCTTCTCCCCGCCACCCCTGACTCTCGCCCTTGTGTGTCCCCCCCCCCCCCCTCTCCGGCAGGTATGAATAACCGCGAGGTGCTGGAGCAGGTGGAGCGGGGATACAGAATGGCCTCTCCGCAAGACTGCCCCAGCTCCCTGCACGAGCTGATGGTCCAGTGCTGGAAGAAGGACCCGGAGGAGAGGCCGACATTCGAGTACCTGCAGGCGTTCCTGGAGGACTACTTCACGGCCACCGAGCCTCAGTACCAGCCCGGGGACAACCTGTGAACTCTGGCCCCCGGGCCGACCCCTGGCCCCCTCACCGCACGTGGGCGCTTGTATGGACACCAATCCTGGCTGACCTCCTCCAGAAACTGGTGGCTTCTCGTGCCAAGGCCCCAACGCCCGCACAGGCCTTTTCAAAATGGCCGCCTTGGCAACTAGGACCAAGGCTATTTTTTTTAAATCGTTCCGAATGTTAGTATTGTATAATATTGTTTTAAAAAGAAAACCGATGGAATTGCCATCTCTAAAATGCTACTTAACGCTGAGAAGCCCCTCCCCCCTCCCCCCCCCTTCCACCCCACCCCATCCCCGTTCTTCGAGGGGACGACTCGTGGACTTTACGCGCCTGCACAACGCTGGTGAACTTCGTGAACTTCCAGAAGATTCTTTGCACGAACGTTCGGGAAGGCAGGCCACTGTGCGGCTGAGAACCTCGCAGTGATGGAGATGGAGAACTCTGTTTGCCCCTCAATCAACTCCAGACCCCCCTCCAGCCCCTCACCTCTCTCCCTCTCTCCCTCCCTCCGTCCATCCCTCCCTCTCTCCCTCCCCTCCCTCCATCCCTCCATCCCTCCATCCCTCTCTCCCTCTCTCCCTCTCTCTCCCTCTCTCCCTCCATCCATCCCCTCTCTCCCTCCCCTCCCTCTCTCCCTCCATCCCTCTCATCCTCTCTCAATCCATCTCTCTCTCCCTCCCTCTCTCCCTCCCTTCCCTCCCCTCCCTCTATCCCTCCATCCCTCTCTCCCTCTCTCCTCCATCCCTCTCTCCCTCTCTCAATCCATCTCTCTCTCCCTCCCTCTCTCTCTCCCTCCCTCCATCCCTCTCTCCCTCTCTCAATCCATCTCTCTCTCCCTCCTCTCTCTCTCTCCCTCCCTCCATCCCTCTCTCCCTCTCTCAATCCATCTCTCTTTCTCCCTCTCTCTCTCCCTCCCTCCATCCCTCTCTCCCTCCCTCTCTCTCTCTCTCTCTCTCCCTCCATCCCTCTCTCCCTCTCTTCCTCTCTCCCTCCATCCCTCTCTCAATCCATCTCTCTCTCCCTCCCTCTCTCTCTCTCTCTCTCTACCTCCCACCCTCTCTCTCTCCCTCCCTCTCTCTCTCCCTCCCTCCATCCCTCTCTCCCTCTCTCAATCCATCTCTCTTTCTCCCTCTCTCTCTCCCTCCCTCTCTCCCTCCCCTCTCTCCCTCTCTCAATCCATCTCTCTTTCTCCCTCTCTCTCTCCCTCCCCCTCTCCCTCCCTCTCTCTCTCCCTCCCTCTCCCTCCATCCCTCTCTCCCTCTCTCAATCCGTCTCTCTCTCTCTCCCTCTCTCCCTCCCCTCCCTCTATCCCTCCATCTCTCCCCCCTCCCTCCCTCACTCTCTCTCTCTCCATCTCACCCTCCCTCCCTCCCTCTCTCTCCTTCCCTCTCTCCCTCCCTCCATATTCACCTCTTGTCATGACTGAGCCACTCAGAAGCTGCCACACAGCACGGAAACAGGCCCTTCAGCCCACCTTGCCCCTGCCAACGCATGCCCCATCCACACAGGTCCCACCCGCCCGTCTTTGGCCCATATCCCACTAAACCTGTTCTATCTACGTACCTGTCTAACTGTTTCTTAAACGTTGGGATAGTCCCAGCCTCAACTACCTCCTCCGGCAGCTCGTTCCATACACCCACCACCCTCTGTGTGGAGAAGTTACCCCTCAGATTCCTATTGAATCTTTCCCCCCCTCACCTGAAACCTGTGTCCTCTGGTCCCCGATTCTGGACATGAGGGGCTGTGCATTCACCCTATCCACTCCCCTCATGATTTTGTACACACCTCTATCAGATCACCCCCCTCATCCTCCTGCGTCAGGGTATCCCGAGTTCGATCCTAACCTCGGCTGCTGCCTGTGTGGAGTTTGCACGTTCTCCCCGTAACCTGCGTGGGGTTTGCTCCGGTTTCCTCTCACATCCCATAGATAGACGTGCGGGTTTGTAGGTTAAATCCTCCCTGTGTAAATTGCCCGCTTGCGCGTGGGGAGTGGGTGGGAAAACTTCGGACTATTGTGTGTGTGGACGGGCGATCGATGGCCGGCACGGACTCGGTGGGCCGAAGGGCCTGTTTCCCTTGCTGTGGTTGTCGCTGGCTGAACTGGGCGAAAGAGAGAGCCCCCCCCGTCATTCCAGAACGCCCCTTGTACGCCTAACGTCCCGCTATGGATTTTTTCTATGCCTTTCTACATGCAGTTTAGTTTATTGTCACGTGTACCGAGGTACAGTGAACAGCTTCTGCCATATGTTTTGTTTAAGAGGAACTGCAGATGCTGGAGAATCGAAGGTTACACAAAAAGCTGGAGAAACTCAGCGGGTGCAGCAGCATCTATGGAGCGAAGGAAATAGGCAACGTTTCGGGCCGAAACCCGGAAGGGTTTCGGCCCAAACCGTTGCCTATTTCCTATAGTGGAGATTGCTCAACGTTGCCTATTTCCTATAGTGGAGATTGCTCAATGTTGCCTATTTCCTTCGCTCCATAGATGCTGCTGCACCCGCTGAGTTTCTCCAGCTTTTTGTGTAAGCTTCTGCCATATCCCTGCCATATCTTCCCTGTGCATCCAGAGATATCATGAAGGATTACTACGACGAGAAGCTTACTAAGCACTCAAGGACTCTGACCGCAGATGCACAGAGGAGCGAACCTTTTCCTCCAGTTTTCTTTGGGGGTGGATTTCTTGGTGGAGTCCGCACGTCGGATTCTTGGAGTTTGTACATTTTAACCAGGTGATGCCTCTGGAAAGATATTTCTTCCCCCCCCCCCTCTCCTCCAGCCACTCACCGTGAAGCTGACCTTTCAGCTGCCTTCACAGTGGGTATGTTGCAGCCAGCCTCTGCACCCGTCGACATTTCTCACCGCCATTTGATTTTCCTAACCCACTATCTCTTGTCATTTTCAAAACCAGTGTAATAAAGATCTTGCCCTGCTCTGGAATTGTTCATCCCGCATTCAAAATGAGATGTGTGCGTGTGGATAAATATACATGACATGGAATCACACACCAGGTCAGCTCAGTGCAGTTTAGACAATAGACAATAGGCCAGCGATCACCCACTCACACTAGGGCCAATTAACCTGCAAACCTGGACATCTTTGGGATGTGGGAGAAACTCACGCAGGTCACAATCAGACAACAGACAACAGGTGCAGGAGTAGGCCATTCGGCCCTTCAAGCCACCACCGCCATTCAATGTGATCATGGCTGATCATCCCCAATCAGTACCCCGTTCCTGCCTTCTCCCCATATCCCTGACTCCGCTATCTTTAAAAGCCCTATCTAGCTCTCTCTTGAAAGTATCCAGAGAACCGGCCTCCACCGCCCTCTGAGGCAGAGAATTCCACAGACTCGCAACTCTCTGTGAGAAAAAGTGTTTCCTTGTCTCCGTTCTAAATGGCTTACTCCTTATTCTTAAACTGTGTGGCCCCTGGTTCTGGACTCCCCCAACATCGGGAACATGTTTCCTGCCTCTAGCGTGTCCAAGCCCTTAACAATCTTATATGTTTCAATGAGATTACCTCTCATCCTTCTAAACTCCATAGTGTACAAGCCCAGCTGCTCCATTCTCTCAGCATATGACAGTCCCGCCATTCCGTGAATTAACCTTGTAAACCTACGCTGCACTCCCTCAATAGCAAGAATGTCCTTCCTCAAATTAGGGGACCAAAACTGCACACAATACTCCAGGTGTGGTCTCACTAGGGCCCTGTACAACTGCAGAAGGACCTCTTTGCTCCTATATTCGATTCCTCTTGTTATGTTCAGTTCAGTGTAGTTTAGTTTCTCAAGCCCCCCTCGGTCGTGGCTGACCTGACCATGGGTGTCTCCAGGGTTGGAGGACGCCTGTGCGTGACTTTGTTTAACGTGGGGAGACTGGTGCACAGACAGCCACCCACGGTCCTTGACAGATCTGGGTCAGGATCCAGTGGCATGGAGTCCAAGACGACCCGAGACCCTTTTCTGCCGCAGCCTTCATCCGCCTTCCCAGCCGTTGTGACGTTAGCTCCACTAAGGTCAGCCATCGTCCTCCGCCTGTTCCACCGTTGAGGTCTTGGTTGGATTGGCTCTTTGTCAGAGACCTCCCCTCGACCTTACCGCCATGGGTGGCCCTACCAGGAGCATCGCTCCAGACGGCATCGCTCTCAGGATCTCAGGACCACACAAGCTTCTCCACCACGACAAGGTGACAATCCACGGAGAAGATTATTAATGTTTAGTTTATTGTCACGTGTACCGAGGTACAATGAAAAGCTTTTGCTGCGTGCTAACCAGTCAGCGGAAAGACAATACATGATTACAATCGAGCCGTCCACAGTGTACAGATACAGGACAGTATCGTGAATGTTGTTGAATGCAAGGTAAAGTCAGGAAAGTCCCAGTCACCCTTCCCAGTTCTCCCACCAGTCTGACTGTCTCCGTCTACATTCTATCTCTGTCCTGCCCCCTGCCCTGACATCAGTCTGAAGAAGTCTCGACCCGAAACGTCGCCCATTCCTTCTCTCCAGAGATGCTGCCTCACCCGCTGAGTTACTCCAGCATTTTGTGTCTATGTCCCATCTACACTAGTCCCAACCTGCCTGCGTTTGGCCCATATCCCTCCATACCTGTCCTATCCATGTACCCGTTTCAGTCTCAGTTTAGTTTATTGTCACGTGTACCGAGGTACAGTGAAAAGCTTTTGTTGCGTGCTAACCAGTCAGCGGAAAGACAATACATGATAACAACTAGAACCATCCTACCACAACTAGAGAGCAGTGCTGAACTACTATCTACCTCATTGGTGACCCTTGGACTATCCTTGATCGGACTTTGCTGGCATTACCTTGCACTAAATGTTATTCCCTTATCATGTGTTTAAGAAGGAACTGCAGATGCTGGAGAATCGAAGGTACACAAAAAAGCTGGAGAAACTCAGCGGGTGCAGCAGCATCTATGGAGCGAAGGAAATAGGCAACGTTTCGGGCCGAAACCCTTCTTCAGACTTCCCTTATCATGTGTCTGTATGCACTGTAAATGATTCCATTGTAATCATGTGTTGTCTTTCCGCTGACTGGTTAGCACGCAACAAAAAGCTTTTCACTGTACCTCGGTACACGTGACAATAAACTAAACTAAACTGAACTATTTGCTATGGGGCTGTCCCACTTAGGTGATTTTTTTCGGCGACTGTCACAGTCGTAGCAGGTGGCCAAACAAGCAGCGACTGGACCATCCCCTCTACGAAAATGTCTACGATAGCCTATCACCTAGTCAACGTCAGCTACGGCAAGCTACTGACAACCCATTAGGACATTCACCTAGGGTACTGTCTGATTCACCAATCTACCCTACTCTATGTTCCATGACTATCGTGACTCTGACTGATTGGCTCCATCTTTGGGGCGCGACACTTTTTCTCACAGAGAGTTGTGAGTCTGTGGAATTCTCTGCCTCAGAGGGCGGTGGAGGCCGGTTCTCTGCATGCTTTCAAGAGAGAGCTAGATAGGGCTCTTAAAGATAGCGGAGTCAGGGATATGGGGAGAAGGCAGGAACAAGGTACTGATTGGGGATGATCAGCCATGATCACATTGAATGGCGGTGCTGGCTCGAAGGCCGAATGGCCTACTCCTGCACCTGTTGTCTATTGCGACTGTGAGGGAGATGAGGAGGGTGGTGAATCTGTGGGCATCTTTGCCACAGACGGCTGTGGAGGCCAAGTCAGTGGATATATTTAAGGCAGAGACAGATACAGTGCCCTCCATAATGTTTGGGACAAAGACCCATCATTTATTATTTGCCTCTGAACTCCACAATTTCAGATTTGTAATAGAAAAAAAATCACATGTGGTTAAAGTGCACATTGTCAGATTTTAATAAAGGACATTTTTATACATTTTGGTTTCACCATGTAGAAATTACAGCTGTGTTTATACATAGTCCCCCCCATTTCAGGGCACCATAATGTTTGAGACACAGCAATGTCATGTAAATGAAAGTGGTCATGTTTAGTATTTTGTTGCATATCCTTTGCTTGAAGTCTGTGATTCATGGACATCACCAGTTGCTGGGTGTCTTCTCTGGTGATGCTCTGCCAGGCCTGTATTGCAGCCATCTTCAGCTTATGCTTGTTTTGGGGGCTAGTCCCCTTCAGTTTTCTCTTCAGCATATAAAGGCATGCTCAATTGGGTTCAGATCGAGTGAATGACTTGGCCACTCAAGAATTGACCATTTTTTAGCTTTGAAAAACTCCTTTGTTGCTTCAGCAGTATGTTTGGGATCATTGTCTTGCTGTAGAATGAACCGCCGGCCAATGAGCTTTGAGGCATTTGTTTGAACTTGGGCAGATAGGATGTGTCTACACACTTCAGAATTCATTATGCTACTACCATCAGCAGTTGTATCATCAATGAAGATAAGTGAGCCAGTACCTTCAGCAGCCATACATGCCCAGGCCATAACACCCCCACCACCGTGTTTCACAGATGAGGTGGTATGCTTTGGATCTTGGGCAGTTCCTTCTCTCCTCTATACTTTGCTCTTGCCATCACTCTGATATAAGTTAATCGCCATCTCATCTTTCCACAAGACCTTTTTCCAGAACTGTGGTTGATCTTTTAAGTACTTATTGGCAAACTGTAACCTGGCCGTCCTATTTTTGCGGCTAACCAGTGGTTTGCAACTTGCAGTGTAGCCTCTGTATTTCTGTTCATGAAGTTCATACGGACAGTGGGCATTGACAAATCCACACCTGACTCCTGAAGAGTGTTTCTGATCTGTTGGACAGGTGTTTGGGGATTTTTCTATATTATAGAGAGAATTCTTCTGTCATCAGCTGTGGAGGTCTTCCTTGGCCTGCCAGTCCCTTTGCGATTAGTAAGCTCACCAGTGCTCTCTTTCTTCCGAATGATGTTCCAAACAGTTGATTTTGGAAAGCCTAAGGTTTGGTTGATGTCTCCAACAGTTTTATTCATGTTTCTCAGTCTCATAATGACTTCTTTGACTTTTATTGGCACAACTTTGGTCTTAATGTTGATAAACAGCAATAAAAGTTTCCAAAGGTGATGGAAAGACTGAAGGAAAGACTAGGTGCTGAGAGCTTTCTTATACCTGCATTAAGGAGGCAATTAAACACACCTGAGCAATTACAAACACCTGTGAAGCCATGCGTCCCAAACATTATGGTGCCCTGAAATGGGGTGGACTATGTATAAACACAGCTGTAATTTCCACATGGTGAAACCAAAATGTATGAAAATGGCCTCTGTAAAAAAATATATTTGAAGCATTTGGACAAGTATTGGTTTAAGGTAAGTGGGGAAAGTTTAAAGGAGATGGGAGGACCATGTTTTTTACACAGAGGGTGGGTGGGTTACTGGAATGGTGGTGGAGGCAGATACGATAGTGGTGTTTGAAAGGCTATCAGATAGGCATATGGATATGCAGGGAATGGTGGGATATGGATCACGTGCAGGCAGATAAGAGTTGGCCTTGGCATCATGTTTGGCACAGATATTGTGGGCCAAAGGGCCTGTTCCTGTGCTGTACTCTTCTATGTTCTGGGAGAGGGGCAAGATTTATTCAGAACCTGAGGGGCAACTTTTTAACACTGGATGTGGATGTATAGAATGAGCTGCCAGAGGAGGTAGTTGAGGCAGGGACTATCACAACATCTAATAGACACCTGGGCAGGTGGGCCTTGTGCAGATGGGGCACGTTGGTCAGTGTGGGCAAGTTGGGCCGAAGGGCCAGTTTCCACTCTGTATGGCTCTATGACTCTAGACTTGGACAGGTACATAGATGGGGATGGTTTAGAGGGATATGGGCCAAACGTGGGTACATGGGACTAAATCAGATGGGGAAGGTTGGTCGGTATGGACTTGTTGGGCCGAAGGGCCTACTTCTGTGCTGCATGACCCTATGAGTCAATGGATATGGGCCAAATACAGGCAAAACGGGACTAGCTTAGATGGAGCATCTTGGATGGTATAGACTAGTTGGGCTGAAGTGTCTCTACTGTATGAGTCTGAGTCGATGGATATATGCCAAATACAGGCGTATGGAACTAGCTTAGATGGGGCTTGTTGGTCGGCATGAGCAAGTTGGGCCGAATGGCCTGTTTCTGTGCTGATTCTATGACTCTTAGAAGGGGCCCCCTGGACAGTATGTATGAGTTGGGCCGAAGGGCCTGTTACCATGCTGTGTGATTCTACGACTCCTAGATACTCCAAGACTCCTAAAGGGGAGGTCATTTTAGACTGAGGTGAGAAAAAACGTTTTCACCCAGAGAGTTGTGAATTTGTGGAATTCCCTGCCACAGAGGGCAGTGGAGGCCAAGTCACTGGATGGATTTAAGAGAGAGTTAGATAGAGCTCTAGGGGCTAGTGGAGTCAAGGGATATGGGGAGAAGGCAGACACGGGTTATTGATAGGGGACGATCAGCCATGATCGCAATGAATGGCGGTGTTGGCTCGAAGGGCCAAATGGCCTCCTCCTGCACCTATTTTTTAATGTTTCTATGTTAGATCGGACACGTTACATGGCATGGATGAGTTGGGCCGAAGGGCCTGTTTCTGTGCTGCATGATCCTGAGTCTGTGACTCTTGGATGGGGCACCTTGAACAGTATGGATGAGTTGGGCCGAAGGGCCTGTTTCTGTGTCGTGTGACTCTAGGAACCAGCTGTTTCTCTGTGTACTATAGTTATGAGTCGGTACAACATTGTTTGTGTGTCTTGGGTCCCGTGAAGCAGTGCCCAGACAGATTGTTTCTGGCTCAGCCTGAAGTCAGAGACAGCTACAATTTCACACCGAGTTACAAGACAGGTGATTATGACATTTGTAATATTTGAGAAGGAACTGCAGATGCTGGAAAAAGCGAAGGTAGACAAAGATGCTGGAGGAACTCAGCGGGTGGAGGCAGCATCTATGGGGCGAAGGAATAGGTGACTATTCTACATCGGTGAGACCAAACGTAGGCTTGGCGATCGCTTCGCCCAACACCTCCGCTCGGTCCGCAATAACCAACCTGATCTCCCGGTGGCTCAGCACTTCAACTCCCCCTCCCATTCCCAATCCGACCTTTCTGTCCTGGGCCTCCTCCATGGCCAGAGTGAGTCCCACCGTAAATTGGAGGAGCAGCACATCTTATTTCGCTTGGGTAGTTTACACCCCAGCGGTATGAACATTGACTTCTCCAATTTCAGGTAGTCCCTGCTTTCTCCCTCCCTTCCCCTCCCCTTCCCAGCTCTCCCACAGCCCACTGTCTCCGCCTCTTCCTTTCTTCTTCCCGCCCCCACACCAGTGTGAAGAAGGGTCTCGACCCCTATAACCATATAACAATTACAGCACGGAAACAGGCCATCTCGGCCCTACAAGTCCGTGCCAAACAACTTTTTTTCCCGTAGTCCCACCTGCCTGCACTCATACCATAACCCTCCATTCCCTTCTCATCCATATGCCTATCCAATTTATTTTAAATGATACCAACGAACCTGCCTCCACCACTTCCACTGGATACTCATTCCACACCGCTACCACTCTCTGAGTAAAGAAGTTCCCCCTCATGTTACCCCTAAACTTCTGTCCCTTAATTCTGAAGTCATGTCCTCTTGTTTGAATCTTCCCTATTCTCAAAGGGAAAAGCTTGTCCACATCAACTCTGTCTATCCCTTTCATCATTTAAAGACCTCTATCAAGTCCCCCTTAACCTTCTGCGCTCCAGAGAATAAAGACCTAACTTATTCAACCTTTCTCTGTAACTTAGTTGTTGAAACCCAGGCAACATTCTAGTGTTCTAGACCTGAATCGTCATCTATTCCTTCGCTCCATAGATGCTGCCTCACCCCTGGTTCTGGACTCCCCTAACATCGGGAACATGTTTCCTGCCTCTAGCGTGTCCAAACCCTTAATAATCTCGTATGTTTGAATAAGATATCCTCTCATCCTTCTAAACTCCTGAGTGTACAAGCCCAGCCGCTCCATTCTCTCAGCATATGACAGTCCCGCCATCCCGGGAATTAACCTGGTGAACCTACGCTGCACTCCCTCAATAGCAAGAATGTCCTTCCTCAAATTAGGGGACCAAAACTGCACACAATACTCCAGGTGTGGTCTCACTAGGGCTCTGAATAACTGCATTAAGCTAAATGTTGACCCATATTGGTGGCACAGAAGGGCCTGGTCCTGAGCTGCACTGTTTCATGTTCGGCCCCAACATGTAAAGCACAAACCACATGGCTCACTAGAAAACAAGTGTCCGCAAATAACTTTTACTTGTGTCGAAAGGATGCTGGTTTACACGGAAGATATGCTGGCGTACCCCAGCGGGACAGGCAGCATCTCTGGAGAGAAGGAATGGGTGATGATTCGGCTCCAGATCCTTCTTCCGATAAGCCGGCATCTGCTGTTCCTTCCTCTACCTTCAACTTAGTGGTCACTTTAGACAATGGACTTCCGGAATGTGTGAGGCTGCTCCATCTAGTGTAAGGGGGGGTGGGGAGGGAGAGAGAAGGAGAGAGGGGGGAGACAAAATTGTGAATTGCCCCTAGCGTGTGTAAGAGTGTTAGTGTGTGGGGGTCGCTGGTCGGCACAGGCTCAGTGGGCCTCGAGGGGCCTGTTTCCGTGCTGTATCTCTATTTTAAACTGGGCAAACACATATTAGCATTTTATGACCAGAAATATTGAGCTGTCAGGAAGTTTAGGGTGGAGAGTGTTCGGCCACTGTTTCCTGAAATGAACAACATCCTGTAATTGCAGCAACATACTAGCCTTCAGTGGAATTCATTGGAGACCCTCGGACTTATCTGTGATCGGACATTACTGGAACTTACCTAGCATTTAGTGTTATTCCTGTTATCCTGTATCTGTCCACTGTGGACGGCCTGACTGTAATTACATAGACTACAGACAATAGGTGCAGGAGTAGGCCATATGCCCCTTCGAGCCAGCACCGCCATTCAATGTGATCATGGCTGATCATCCCCAATCAGTACCCCGTTCCTGCCTTCTCCCCATATCCCCTGACTCCGGTATCTTTAAGAGCCCTATCTAGCTCTCTCTTGAAAGTATCCAGAGAACCGGCCTCCACCGCCCTCTGAGGCAGAGAATTCCACAGACTCACAACTCTCTGTGAGATAAAGTGTTTCCTCATCTCCGTTCTAAATGGCTTACCCCTTATTCTTAAACTGTGGCCCTGGTTCTGGACTCCCCCAACATCGGGAACATGTATTGTCTTTCCGCTGACTGGTTAACACGCAACAAAAGCTTTTCACTGTACCTCGGTACACGTGACAATAAATTGAGCTCAAACTCAGATTTGAACCCAGGGGTATGAATATTGATTTCTCTAATGTCCAGTAACCCTTGCATCCCCCTCTCTCTCTCTCTCTCCACCCCTCTCCCACCCTAGTCATCCTGCTAGTTTCACTGTTCGTACCCCTTCGTTATCACCTTCTCCACAACCAACAATGGACCATTGTGGGCTCCACCTTCCTTGAGTCATCGGTGATTTTTTTCCGAACCTTTCCATACCGCTGCACGGTGGAGCAGCGGTGTTGCTGCCTTACAACGAACGCAGCGCCGGAGACCCGGGTTCGACCCCGCCTACGGGTGCTGTCTGTACGGAGTTTGTACGTTCTCCCCGTGACCTGCGTGCGTTTTCTCCGAGATCTTCTATTTCCTCCCACACTCCAAAGACGTACAGGTTTATGGGTTAATTGGCTTGGTCAAAGTAAAAACTGTCCCTAGTGGGTGTAGGATAGTGTTAGTGTGCGGGAATCGCTGGTCGGCGCGGACTCGGTGGGCCGAAGGGCCTGTTTCCGCCCTGTGTCTCTAAACTAAACTAAACCTATAGTTTCCCTCTCCCCGACTCTCAGTCTGAAGAAGGGTCTCCACCCGAAACCTCACCCATTCCTTCTCTCCAGAGATGCTGCCTGTCCCGCTGAGTTACTCCAGCACTCTGTGTCTGTCTTCGGTGTGAACCAACATCTGCAGTTCCTTCCTGCACATCTGTCGAAGGGCCATGACCTCCCCTGGGCAACAATATGAGGACGTTGCCAAGACTCCAGGGCCTGTGCTTCATTTTAGTTTAGTTTATTGTCATGTGTACAGTGAAAACACTTTAGACCAGAGATACAACGCAGAAACAGGCTGTTTTGGCCATGGGCAGAAATCCTGGGTGGACAAGGGAGACACACCCCCCCCCCCCCCCCCCCCCCATGTTTTGTAATCCGGACTTGAAATTCGGTGAAAAAAAAATCTATTGAGATCTCCGCTTTCCTCGAGACAGTCGGGGTGTCACTGTTAACGGCTTGTTCAATGTCTCTATTAACATCGTATTAACACGATGTGTCACCAATTGTGTTTTGACCTTCAAGTATTACCGGAGGTATTCACGGAGAATTTCTTAAATCTGTCTGATGCGGGTACAGTTACCATTTGAACTAATTGGATGTATTGGTGGATGGGAAAGATTTGAACAGGTAGGTATTGGATTTAAACAGGTATTGGATTTAAAATGGTATTGGATATAAATGGGTCAGGACATTAAGGGCTTCGGTCGAACGGGTTTCCTGGCCGGCTTGCAGGTCACTCACGATATTAAGTATGTTTTTCCCATCTCTCTCTCTCCCCCCCCCCCCCCCCAAGTTCGTTCTTCTGTTTGCCTTTATTTGCTTCAGTGTTATTTCATGGTAGCTTTTGAAAAATTCAAGCGGATCTCAGACGCTTTATCATGACTGAATGGCAGATCACAATGAATGGCGGTGCTGGCTCGAAGGGCCGAATGGCCTCCTCCCGCGCCTATTTTCTATGTTTCTATGACCTGTTTGCGGGGCCTTTCATCGCCCGGCGCGGCTTAAAATCAATCTGCTGCATTGAGGCGATTGACGCTCCCGATGTTGAAGCCCCCGCCTGGCGATGAAAGGCCCCGCGTACGGGCCGATCGAAGCCCCGCGATTCGGGGCGGACGAAGCCGTTGTTGCTGGAGTTCGGAGTCGGCCACCAAACAAGTCAGCTCCCGATGTTACCGTCTACGGGGCCCACGGCCGAAGCCTCGCACGTGTGTGCGCCCGGCCACCAAGAAAAGTGCTGGAGTAACTCAGCGGGTCAGGCAGCATCTGTGGAGAACATGGATAGGTGACGTTTCACAGAGTGCTGGAGTAACTCAGTGGGTCAGGCAGCATCTGTGGAGAACATGGATAGGTGACGTTTCACAGAGTGCTGGAGTAACTCAGCGGGTCAGGCAGCATCTATGGAGCTAAGGAAATAGGCAACGTTTCGGGCTGAAACCCGTAAGGGTTTCGGCCCGAAACGTTGCCTATTTCCAGAAGGATTTCAGCCCGAAAAGTTGCCTATTTCCTTAGCTCCATAGATGCTGCTGCACCATAACTCAGCGGGTCAGGCAGCATCTGTGGAGAACATGGATAAGTGACGTTTCACAGAGTGCTGGAGTAACTCAGCGGGTCAGGCAGCATCTGTGGAGAACATGGATAGGTGACGTTTCACAGAGTGCTGGAGTAACTCAGCGGGTCAGGCAGCATCTGTGGAGAACATGGATAAGTGACGTTTCACAGAGTGCTGGAGTAACTCAGCGGGTCAGGCAGCATCTGTGGAGCTAAGGAAATAGGCAACGTTTTGGGCCGAAACCCGTAAGGGTTTCGGCCCGAAACGTTGCCTATTTCCAGAAGGATTTCGGCCCGAAAAGTTGCCTATTTCCTTAGCTCCATAGATGCTGTTGCACCATAACTCAGCGGGTCAGGCAGCATCTGTGGAGAACATGGATAGGTGACGTTTCAGATACAGACCCATCTTCAGACTGCTGAGCCTCCAAAGATGCTGTGTGGACTAACTCCAGCATTTTGGGATCCATATTCCCCCCCCCCCCATTCCCTGCATATCCACGTCCGCATCTAAACGTTTGCTGAACACCACTATGGTATCTGCCTCCACCACCACCCCCAGGCAGCGCGTTCCAGGCACCCACCACCCTCTGTGTAAAAAAAACCTTCCCCCGCACATCCCCTATTAACTTCGACATCTCACCTTAAAGTCCTGTGCTCTTTTATATCTCCACTCTTTGAGAAAGGTTCTGATTGTCTCCTCATACTGCAGTATGCCTCTCATTAATTTACTATGCTTCTACATGGTCTCCCCTCAACCTCCAGCTTACAAACCCTGTGCAGAGATACAGCTCAGAGATAGATACAGCACAGAAACAGGCCCTTCGGCCCACCGAGTCCAACCAGTGATCACCTCGTACAGCAGTTCTAACCAACACACTAATGAATGAATGAATAAGTTTAGCGGGTGCAGCAGCATCTATGGAGCGAAGGAAATAGGCAACGTTTCGGCCCGAAACGTTGCCTATTTCCTTCGCTCCATAGATGCTGCTGCACCCGCTGAGTTTCTCCAGCTTTTTTGTGTACCTTCGATTCTCCAGCATCTGCAGTTCCTTCTTAAACACGAATGAATACGTTTATTGGCCAAGTATTCACATACAAGGAATTTGCCTTGGTGCTCCGCCCGCAAGTGACAACGTGACATACAGTGACAGTTACGAATGACACACAAAACATTAAACATTAATAATAATAAAACATTATCGATTAAACATGTGAATTAAATAAAATACCAGAGCAAAAGGAGGCTACAGATTTTTGGCTGTTGCGTAGAGCAACTACTCATGGATAAAAGCTGTTTTTATGTCTGGCTGTGGCAGCTTTGACAGTCCGGAGTCGCCTTCCAGAGGGAAGTGATTCAAAGAGTTTGTGGCCAGGGTGAGAGGGGTCAGAGATGATCTTGCCCGCTCGCTTCCTGGCCCTTGCAGTGTACAGTTCATCAATGGAGGGAAGGTTGCAGCCAATAACCTTCTCTGCTGATCTGCAGCCTCCAGGTGTCGTGCTTGGTGGCTGAGCCAAACCAGACCATGATGGAGAAGGTGAGGACAGACTCTACGATGGCCGTGTAGAATTGGACCATCATTGCCTGTGGCAGATTGTGCTTCCTCAGCTGCCGCAGGAAGTACATCCTCTGTTGGGCCTTTTTGACTGTGGAGTCGATGGTAGCCGCCCACTTAAGGTCCTTGGAGATGATGGTTCCCAGGAACTTAAAAGACTCCTTTTCCTCCAAGGAACTTAAAAGACCAGGGACAAATTACAGAGCCAATGAACCTACAAACCTGTACGTCTTTGGAGTGTGGGAGGAAACCGGAGCAACTACACCACTACGCCATTGTGCTGCCCTAGTCTTAGACATTTCCACTCTAGGGGAAAGGTTCTGAGTGTCTACCATATCTGTGCCTCTCACCATTTTATATACATCAGGTGTTTCTTGCTATTGAGGGAGTGCAGCGTAGGTTCACCAGGTTAACTCCCGGGATGGCGGGACTGTCATAGAATGGAGCGGCTGGGCTTGTACACTCTGGAGTTTAGAAGGATGAGAGGGCATCTTATTGAAACGTATAAGATTGTTAAGGGCTTGGACACGCTAGAGGCAGGAAACATGTTCCTGATGTTGGGGGAGTCCAGAACCAGGGGCCACACAGTTTAAGAATAAGGGGTAAGACATTTAGGACGGAGACGAGGAAAAAAAAAGGAAATTGAAAAAAATGAGAAAATAATTCTCTGCCTCGGAGGGCAGTGGAGGCCGGTTCTCTGGATGCTTTCAAGAGAGAGCTAGATAGGGCTCTTAAAGATAGCGGAGTAAGGGGATATGGGGAGAAGGCAGGAACGGGGTACTGATTGGGGATGATCCTGCCTTCGAAGTGCTGGCTCGAAGGGCCGAATGGTCTACTCCTGCACCTATTGTCCATAGCCTATTGTCACCCCTCAGCCTCTGACCAAACTGAGGCAATGTAAAAACTCACTTCCAATGAATTACTCCCGTCTAACACCACAAATAGCTCGACATTCCACACGACTCTCTGCATGACCTCTGCCTCCTCTGTTTAATGTGGAATAAACATCTTGCGGGTAAGTTTCTCAACACATTTCAAGAAGTAAACATGACTTAAGAGCATGCTGTTCATTCAGATCACATTTATACTCTAATATATCGTGGAAAAACATGCAAGTCTTTCATCAGATTATGACTGGATAATCAAGGGGGTTGAAATATTGAAGCAGAAACAAGGAACTGCAGATGCTGGTTAATACATAAAAAGACACAGAGTGCTGGAGTAACTCAGCGGGTCAGGCAGCATCTGTGGAGAACATGGATAGGTGACGTTTCACAGAGTGCTGGAGTAACTCAGCGGGTCAGGCAGCGTCTGTGGAGAGGAGGAATGGGTGACGCTTCTTCAGATTGTGAGTTTGGAGAGGGTGTAAAGAGATAATGAAGGGTAAGGTGTGAAGCCAACAGATCAAAGAGGATGTTGATAAGGAAAAGTAGAATGATTCGTTGTTACCTATCCATGTTCTCCACAGATGCTGCCTGACCCGCTGAGTTATGGTGCAGCAGCATCTATGCAGCTAAGGAAATGGGCAACTTTTCGGGCCGAAATCCTTCTGGAAATAGGCAACGTTTCGGGCCGAAACCCATATGGGTTTCGGCCCGAAACGTTGCCTATTTCCTTAGCTCCATAGATGTTGCCTGACCCGCTGAGTTACTCCAGCACTCTGTGAAACGTCACCTATCCATGTTCTCCACAGATGTTGCCTGACCCGCTGAGTTACTCCAGCACTCTGTGAAACATCACCTATCCATGTTCTCCACAGATGCTGCCTGACCCGCTGAGTTACTCCAGCACTCTGTGTCCTGTTGTGTCACGTGGCGACCATTATAAGTGTGCAGCGGCTGTCCAAATATTGGAATTAGAGATCCCAGAATAAAGTTACCACCAAGGGTAAATAATCTGGATTGAGTGCACAAAAGCAGATAAACAAGTTGGAAGGACTGGGCCCAGGAACCTACAAGGATGCCTTTGCTATTTGGCCAGGGTTGTTCAACAGAGTTGGTCAGCAGAAGTTCAGATGGGTTTATTGTCAGGTGTACCGAGCGAGGTACGGTGAAAAGCTATTTGTTGCGTGCTGTCCATTCAGCGGAAAGACAGTGCATGTTCATCCCCGCAACTCAATAGCAACACATCTGTAGATGCCCAAAGCACAATGCATGGTGGCACATGTACTGCCCCTCGATGGATCACGATAAAGTAGGCCGCAGTCAACGGGGCTTTGTGAAGGGGAGGTCTTGCTTGACAAATCTGCTGGGATTCTTTGAAGCAGGACAGACAAAGGAGAGTCAGTAGATAATAGACAACAGACAATAGGTGCAGGGGTCGTCCATTCGGCCCTTCGAGACAGCACCGCCATCCAATGTGATCATGGCTGATCATCCACAATCAGTACCCCGTTCCTGCCTTCTCCCCATATCTCCTGACTCCACTATCTTTAGCTCTCTCTAGCTCTATTCTAGCTCTCTCTTGAACGTATCCAGAGATTAAATAAGGAATAATCAAGGAAGATGAGAGGCAGATGCTAGCACTAATCTAGCAGGCTGGCTGGCTGAAGACAAAGAGTAGCATTAAAGGGGGCTTTTTTTCTAGTTGGCCGCCAGTGACTAGCGGAGTTCCGCAGGGGTCGGTTGCTGGGGCCGCTGCTCTTCACGTTGTGTATTAATGATTTGGACGAGGGGGATTGAAGGCTTAGTGGCCAAGTTTGCAGATGATACGAAAATAGGTGGAGGGACAGGTAGTGTAGAGAAAGCAGGGACTCTGCAGAAGGACTTGGACAGGTTGGAGAGTGGGCCGACAAGTGGCAGATGGAATATAGTGGAGCAAAGTGTGGACTCGTGCATTTTGGTCGTGGGAATAAAGGCGTGGACTATTTTCTAAATGGGAGGGAATGCAGAATTCAGAGGTGCAAAGGGACTTGGTGGAGCTAGTTCAGGATTGCCAAAAGGTTAATCTGTAAATTGAATCGGTAGTAAAGAAAGCAAACTCAATGCTAGCATTTATTTCAAGAGGGCTTGTGTACAAAAACAGGGATGTAATGCTGAGGCAACATCTATGGAGCTAAGGAAATAGGCAACGTTTCGGCCGAAACCCGGAAGGGTTTCGGCCCGAAACGTTGCCTATTTCCAGAAGGATTTCGTCCCGAAAAGTTGCCTATTTCCAGAAGGATTTCGTCCCGAAACGTTGCCTATTTCCAGAAGGATTTCGTCCCGAAAAGTTGCCTATTTCCTTAGCTCCATAGATGCTGCTGCACCATAACTCAGCGGGTCAGGCAGCATCTGTGGGTTAGGGTTAGGGTTAGGGTTAGGGTTAGGGTTAGGGTTAGGGTTAGGCCACATTTGGAATACTGTGAGCAAGTTTTGGGCCCCATATCTGAGGAAGGATGTGCTGGCTCTGGAGAGGGTCCAGAGGAGGTTTACAAGAATGATCCCAGGAATGAGTGGGTTAACCTATGATGAACGTTTGACAGCACTGGGCCTGTACTCGCTGGGGTTTAGAAGGATGAGGGGGACCTCATTACAGAAGCTTACAGAATAATGAAAGGCCTGGACAGAGTGGATGTGGAGAGGATGTTTCCACTAGTGGGAGAGTCTAGGGCTAGAGGTCACAGCCTCATTATAAAAGGACATATCTATTAGGAAAGGAGATGAGGAGGAATTTCTTCAGTCAGAGGGCGGTGAATCTGTGGAATTCTTTGCCACAGAAGACTGTGGAGGCCAAGTCAGTGGATATTATTAAGGCAGAGATAGATAGATTCTTGATTAGAACGGGTGTCAGGGGTTATGGGGAGAAGGCAGGAGAATGGGGTTGGGAGGGAGAGATAGATCAGCCATGATTGAATGGCGGATTAGACTTGATGGGCCGAATGGCCTCATCCTGCTCGTTTCACTTATGAACTTACGAGGCAACATTTTCACACGGAGAATGGTGGCTGTATGGAGACATACACGGAACTGCAGATCCTGTTTGTATTTAAATAAAGACACAATGTACTGGAGTAAATGAGTCTGAAGAGGGCTCGTGACATGAAACGTCACCTATCCATGTTCTCCACAGATGCTGCCTGACCCGCTGAGTTACTCCAGCACTCTGTGAAACGTCACCTATCCATGTTCTCCACAGATGCTGCCTGGCCCGCTGAGTTACTCCAGCACTCTGTGTTTTTTTTGTACATTTTAAAATACATCTGGGTGGTCACGGTGGTGCAGCGGGTAGAGTTGCTGCCTCACAGCGCCAGAGACCCGGGCCAGAGAGCATCCTGACTACGGGTGCTGTCTGTGCGGAGTGTGCACGTTTTCCCCGTGAACTGCGTGGGTTTTCTCCGGGTGCTCCGGTTTCCTCCCACACTCCAAAGACGTGCAGGTTTGTAGGTTAATTGGCTTGGTGTAAATTGTAAATTGTAAATTGACCCCAGGATAGTGTTAGTCAGCATGGAGTCGATGGGTAGAAGGGCCCTTTTCCGTGCTGGATGACTCCATGACTCAAAACCATAATTAATTCTGCAGAATTTTGTGTTGATCTAAGTTCTGGACAACGTTCTTCGTTGTTTAAGTCAGTAGGATGAGTCATTTTGGAGTTTATTTATTCAATTTAAAGGTCTTGTAACTGGCGTGAGATGTGGTCCTCGAGAAGTGTAACCACACTCCTCGCAGAGTCTTGAGCAACTCATTGATGCTGTAAGGAAATGCATCTCATCTTTCCATGATGAGGCTATTGACTGGGGCCATTCATCCCAACTCGACCCCCCCCCCGGCCAACATGCCCCATTCTTGCTATTGAGGGAGTGCAGCGTAGGTTTACAAGGTTAATTCCGGGATGGCGGGACTGTCATATGCTGAGAGAATGGAGCAGCTGGGCTTGTACACTCTGGAGTTTAGAAGGATGAGAGGGCATCTCTTTGAAACATATAACATTATTAAGGGTTTGGACACGCTAGAGGCAGGAAACATGTTCCCGATGTTTGGGGGAGTCCAGAACCAGGGGCCACACAGTTTAAGAATAAGGGGTAAGCCATTTAGAACGGAGACGAGGAAACACTTTTTCTCACAGAGAGTGGTGAGTCTGTGGGATTCTTTGCCTCAGAGGGCGGTGGAGGCCGGTTCTCTGGATGCTTTCAAGAGAGAACTAGATAGGGCTCTTAAGATAGCGGAGTCAGGGATATGGGGAGAAGGCAGGAACGGGTACTGATTGGGGATGATCAGCCTTGATCACATTGAATGGCGGTGCTGGCTCGAACGGCCAAATGGCCTACTCCTGCGTCTATTGTCTATTGTCTATCTACAAATAGTTCAAATAGTTCAGATAGCCCTTGCTTTCCCTCTCTCTCCAACCCCTCCCCCTTCCCAGTTCTCCCACCAGTCTTACTGTCTCCGACTACATTCTATCTCTGTCCCGCCCCCTGCCCTGACATCAGTGTGAAGAAGGGTCTCGTCCCGAAATGTCGCCCATTCCTTCTCTCCAGAGATGCTGCCTGACCCGCTGAGTTACTCCAGCACTCTGTGAAACGTCACCTATCCATGTTCTCCACGGATGCTGCCTGACCCGCTGAGTTACTCCAGCACTCTGTGAAACGTCACCTATCCATGTTCTCCACAGATGCTGCCTGTCCCGCTGAGTTACTTCAGCATTTTGAGTCTATGTCCCATCTACACTAGTCCCACCTGCCTGGGTTTGGGCCCATATCCCTCCCATACCCTGTCCTATTCCATGTACCTGTTTCATTCTCAGATTAGTTTATTGTCACGTGTACCGAGGTACAGTGAAAAGCTTCTGTTGTGTGCTAACCAGTCAGCGGAAAGACAATACATGATTACAATCGAGCCGTCCACAGTGTACAGATACATGATAAAGGGAATAATGTTTAATGCATAATAAAAGTCCATTAAAGTCCGATCAAAAAAAAAAAGTCAAAAAAACTTTTTTGGTGACCCTCAGACTGTCTATATTCGGACTTTATCCTGTATTAAAAAGTTATTCTATTCATCATGTATCTGTACACTGTGAACGGCTCGATTGTAATCATGTATTGTCTTTCCGCTGACTGGTTAGCACACAACAGAAGCTTTTCACTGTACCTCGGTACACGTGACAATAAACTCAACTAACGGCCACAAGAATGGTCTGACCCAAAACGTCACCTATCCATGTTCTCCACAGATGCTGCCTGACCGCCTGAGTTATGGTGCAGCAGCATCTATGGAGCTAAGGAAATAGGCAACTTTTCGGGCCGAAATCCTTCTGGAAATAGGCAACGTTTCGGGCCAAAACCCTTACGGTTTTCGGCCCGAAACGTTGCCTATTTCCTTAGCTCCATAGATGCTGCCTGACCCGCTGAGTTACTCCAGCACTCTGTGAAACGTCACCTATCCATGTTCTCCACAGATGCTGCCTGACCCGCTGAGTTACTCCAGCACTCTGTGAAAAGTCACCTATCCATGTTCTCCACAGATGCTGCCTGACCCGCTGAGTTACTCAGCACTCTGTGAAACGTCACCTATCCATGTTCTCCACAGATGCTGCCTGACCCGCTGAGTTACTCCAGCACTCTGTGTGTGTGTGAGTGTGAGAGAAAGCGTGGGAGAGAATGTGAGTGGGAGAGAGTGTGTGAGAGTGAGAATAAGCATGGTAGTGGTGTATGTGTGTGTGGAGTGTGGGAGTGTGGGAGTGTGAGAGTGTGAGTGGAAGAGTGTGTGAGTGTGAGAGGGAGAGTGTCAAGTCAAGTCAAGTTAAAAAGCCACACAGAAGCCACATAATCTATAAAAACATATACTTCTCTAGAATTAAAAAGGAAAGAAAATGCCTAAAACCCTATATGAAGGGGAAAGCGAGACCATTGTCAATTACACAAACCCTATATAAACAGTGTCGATTGCATTGTAAATTGCACAGGCCCAGGAGACAATATTATATAATATAATATGATGTGCTATGAGGTAGGTCAGGACATCAGTTCATTTTGTTTTGGCCAAGAGTCTCACTGTGGCAGGGAAGAAGCTCTTAAAAAAGCGTGTTCTGTTTGTGACGATGCTGTCCGCTCGTCTGTGCCTGAGTTTTTGTGTTTGAGCAGGGAGTGAGCTGGATGTAGTGTGTCTCTGATGATTCTCTCTGCTCTTTTTTGACAGCGCCGTGTATGGATTGTGTCCATGGAGGGGAGTTCAGTTCTGATAATCCTCTCTGCAGTCTTTATGACTCTTTGCAGAGCCAGGATTCCTCTCTGTCTGTGTGGTGTTTCCATACCACACCGTGATGCCTGTGGTGAGGATACTCTCGATCAGTCCTTT
Organism: Leucoraja ocellata; assembly: GCA_036785375.1. Lineage (NCBI taxonomy): Eukaryota > Metazoa > Chordata > Chondrichthyes > Rajiformes > Rajidae > Leucoraja > Leucoraja ocellata. The sequence goes on from JAWMAR010000072.1 coordinate 3,351,850, forward strand.
GTAGACCTGGGTGAGAGGGCGACAGTGCAGACCAGCAAAGATAGTCCGAGAGTGTCTTTCCGCTGACTGGTATAGCACACAACAAAAGCTTTTCACTGTACCTCGGTACACGTGACAATAAACTCAACTAACGGCCACAAGAAGGGTCTCGACCCAAAACGTCACCTATCCATGTTCTCCACAGATGCTGCCTGACCCGCTGAGTTATGGTGCAGCAGCATCTATGGAGCTAAGGAAATAGGCAACTTTTCGGGCCGAAATCCTTCTGGAAATAGGCAACGTTTCGGGCCGAAACCCTTATGGGTTTCGGCCCGAAACGTTGCCTATTTCCGTAGCTCCATAGATGCTGCCTGACCCGCTGAGTTACTCCAGCACTCTATGAAACGTCACCTATCCATGTTCTCCACAGATGCTGCCTGACCCGCTGAGTTACTCCAGCACTCTGTGAAACGTCACCTATCCATGTTCTCCATGGATGCTGCCTGACCCACTGAGTTACTCCAGCACTCTGTGAAACGTCACCTATCCATGTTCTCCACAGATGCTGCCTGACCCGCTGAGTTACTCCAGCACTCTGTGAAACGTCACCTATCCATGTTCTCCACAGATGCTGCCTGACCCGCTGAGTTACTCCAGCACTCTGTGAAACGTCACCTATCCATGTTCTCCACAGATGCTGCCTGACCCGCTGAGTTACTCCAGCACTCTGTGAAACGTCACCTATCCATGTTCTCCACAAATGCTGCCTGACCCGCTGAGTTACTCCAGCACTCTGTGAAACGTCACCTATCCATGTTCTCCACAGATGCTGCCTGACCCGCTGAGTTATGGTGCAGCAGCATCTATGGAGCTAAGGAAATAGGCAACTTTTCGGGCCGAAATCCTTCTGGAAATAGGCAACGTTTCGGGCCGAAACCCTTATGGGTTTCGGCCCGAAACGTTGCCTATTTCCTTAGCTCCATAGATGCTGCCTCACCCGCTGAGTTTCTCCAGCATTTTTGTCTACCTGAATCTGGAGGTGTGTGTGTTTTCACACTTCTGTACCTTTTGCCTGATGGGAGAGGGGAGAAGAGGGAGTGGCCGGGGGTGAGACTGGTCCTTGATGATGCTGCTGGCCTTGCCGAGGCAGCGTGAGGTGTAGACGGAGTCAATGGAAGGGAGGGAGTGCAGTAACGATGAGGGTTCCTTGTGGCCTCAAGTTCCATAAAACGCAGCAGTGGGTTTTAGTAAAAATTAATGGAATAATGGGCGGGAAACAGTGGAATGAAAGATAAACATTGGCGACAGGACCGGCAATAACAGCATCGCTCTTCCTCAAAGCCGTGGCGTGTGCGATAAATGATCGCTAATAAAAATATAGAAATGGAAACATTAATGGGACGGAGAGGTGAGAAATCCTCAGCAGCTGGCGGCCAAATATGGTGAGGTTGTGAGGACATGGGCAAGGGCAATAGACAATAGGTGCAGGAGTAGGACCATTTGGCCCTTCGAGCCAGCACCGCCATTCAATGTGATCATGGCTGATCATCCCCAATCAGTACCCCGTTCCTGCCTTCTCCCCATATCCCCTGACTCCACTATAACCATATAACCATATAACAATTACAGCACGGAAACAGGCCATCTCGGCCCTACAAGTCCGTGCCGAACAACTTTTTACCATTAGTCCCACCTGCCTGCACTCCTAACTATCTTTAAGAGCCCTATCTAGCTCTCTCCTGAAAGCATCCAGAGAACCTGCCTCCACCGCCCTCTGAGGCAGAGAATTCCACAGACTCACAACTCTCTGTGAGAAAAAGTGTTTCCTCGTCTCCATTCTAAATGGCTTACCCCTTATTCTTAAACTGTGTGTGGCCCCTGGTTCTGGACTCCCCCAACATCGGGAACATGTTTCCTGCCTCTAGCGTGTCCAAACCCTTAACAATCTTATACGTTTCAATGAGATGCCCTCTCATCCTTCTAAACTCCAGAGTGTACAAGCCCAGCTGCTCCATTCTCTCAGCATATGACAGTCCCGCCATCCCGGGAATTAACCTTGTAAACCTACGCTGCACTCCCTCAATAGCAAGAATGTCCTTCCTCAAATTAGGGGACCAAAACTGCACACAATACTCCAGGTGTCTGAGTTGGATGATCAGCCATGATCATATTGAATGGCGGTGCAGGCTCGAAGGGCCGAATGGCCTACTCCTGCATCTATTTTCTATGTTTCTAGGTTTCTATGTAGGTCCAACGCTGGTTTGAGTCATAGAGTGATACAGTGTGGAAACAGGCCCTTCAGCCCACACCGGCCAACACAGCAGCTACACCAGTCCCAAACCTCTTTTGTTTATGATGTAATCTATGAGTACATATCCACATAACTTTTATTTCACAACAGGTAAGTACTTAATTGTTCCATTGGAGAGCTTAGCTTAGTTTAGTTTAGATTTACAGCGCGGAAACTCGGCTTGTACTCGCTAGAATTTAGGAGATTGAGAGGGGATCTTATAGAAACTTACAAAATTCTTAAGGGGTTGGACAGGCTAGATGCAGGAAGATTGCTCCCGATGTTGGGGAAGTCCAGGACAAGGGGTCACAGTTGAAGGATAAGGGGGAAATCCTTTAGGACCGAGATGAGAAAAACATTTTTCACACAGAGAGTGGTGAATCTCTGGAACTCTCTGCCACAAAAGGTAGTTGAGGCCAGTTCATTGGCTATATTTAAGAGGGAGTTAGATGTGGCCCTTGTGGCTAAAGGGATCAGGGGGTATGGAGAGAAGGCAGGTACAGGATACTGAGTTGGATGATCAGCCATGATCATATTGACTGGCGGTGCAGGCTCGAAGGGCCGAATGGCCTACTCCTGCATCTAATTTTCTATGTTCTATGTTTCTATGAAACAGGCCACTCGGCCCACTAGGTCCATGCCGACCAGCGATCTCCGTACACTAACACCATCCTACACCTAGCTATATTTAAGAGGGAGTTAGATGTGGCCCTTGTGGCCAAGGGGATCAGAGGGTATGGAGAGAAGGCAGGTACGGGATACTGAGTTGGATGATCAGCCATGATCATATTGAATGGCGGTGCAGGCTCGAAGGGCCAAATGGCCTACTCCTGCACCTATTTTCTATGTTCTATGTTTCTATGAAACAGGCCATTCGGCCCACTAGGTCCGTGCCGACCAGCGATCTCCGCACACTAACACCATCCTACACCCACTAGGGACAATTATTACATATATACCAAGCCAGTTAACCTACAGACCTGTACCAGTGCTGGGACCGCAGCTATTTACAATATACATCAATGATTTGGATGAAGGGATTCAAAGTAACATTAGCAAATTTGCAGATGAACTAAGGACCCGGAAATCCTCGATGAATGTTTGAATAAACATCTTAACACAGATAAATAAATATCCTACATTTATAATATCCTGTTAGATACTGATGTCCCGTCGACGGAGCCACACAGACAAGTATGGGGAAATGAATTGGCTCAATCATAGAAACATAGAAATTAGGTGCAGGAGTAGGCCATTCGGCCCTTCGAGCCTGCACCGCCATTCAATGTGATCATGGCTGATCATCCAACTCAGTATCCTGTTCCTGCCTTCTCTCCATACCCCTTGATCCCTTTAGCCACAAGGGCCACATCTAACTCCCTCTTAAATATAGCCAATGAACTGGCCTCAACTACCTTCTGTGGCAGAGAATTCCAGAGATTCACCACTCTCTGTGTGAAAAATGTTTTCCTCATCTCGGTCCTAAAAGATTCCCCCTTATCCTAAACTGTGACCCCTTGTTCTGGAATCCATAACGAAGGATAACTGGGATGAAAGCTTACAACATATACATTACTGTTTGTTAAACGCCAGACATTCTTTAATACAATTTAAAGTACTACAGGTATATAGATTATATTACTCCAAAACAAAATTAAACAGAATTATTTCAAATATATCACCGATCTGTGATAAAATGTCAATATAACCATATAACCATATAACCATATACCAATTACAGCATGGAAACAGGCCATCTCGATCCTTCTAGATCTGCCGAACACATAATCTCCCCTAGTCCCATATACCTGCGCTCAGACCATAACCCTCCATTCCCTTCCCGTCCATATAACTATCCAATTTATTTTTAAATGATAAAAACGAACCTGCCTCCACCACCTTCACTGGAAGCTCATTCCACACAGCTACCACTCTCTGAGTAAAGAAATTCCCCTCATGTTACCCCTAAACTTCTGTCCCTTAATTCTCAAGTCATGTCCCCTTGTTTGAATCTTCCCTACTCTCAGTGGGAAAAGCTTTTCCACGTCATCTCTGTCTATCCCTCTCATCATTTTAAAAACCTTTATCAAGTCCCCCCTTAACCTTCTGCACTACAAAGAATAAAGCCCTAACTTGTTCAACCTTTCTCTGTAACTTAGTTGCTGAAACCCAGGCAACATTCTAGTAAATCTCCTGGCCAAGTAAATCTAGTAAGTACCTAGAAGCCAACAACTCATACCTTAGAAACATACATAGAAACATAGAAAATAGTTACAGGAGGAGGCCATTCGGCCCTTCGAGCCAGCACCGCCATTCATTGTGATCATGGCTGATCGTCCCCAATCAATAACCCGTGCCTGCCTTCTCCCCATATCCCTTGACTCCACTAGCCCCTAGAGCTCTATCTAACTCTCTCTTAAATCCATCCAGTGATTTGGCCTCCACTGCCCTCTGTGGCAGGGAATTCCACAAATCCACAACTCTCTGGGTGAAAAAGTTTTTTCTCACCTCAGTTTTAAATGACCTCCCCTTTATTCTAAGACTGTGGCCCCTGGTTCTGGATTCGCCCAACATTGGGAACATTTTTCCTGCATCTATCATGTCCAGTCCTTTTATAATTTTATATGTCTCTATAAGATTCCCCCCTCATCCTTCTAAACTCCAGTGAATACGAGCCTGGTCTTTTCAATCTTTCCTCATATGACAGTCCCGCCATCCCTTGGTAAATTGCGTAATAATCAAAAAATTTTGGATATATATTTTTAAAATTATTTCTGAAGTTGTAAACATTCAATTGGATCCCGATCCAAAATTAATAATATTAGGAATATCAGAACAAAGTATAAAACTTACAACTAATCAAAGACATTTTCTTGATTCCAGTATAATAACTGGGAAAAAATTAATACTAAGAATTTGGAAAAACCCAACAACTCCCACAATTCAAATGTGGATTTCGGAAATATCTGAGACATTACACTTGGAAAAATTTAGACTTGTCTTAACTGACAAATCAGAACTATTTGTTAGAATATGGTCTCTGATTTTTTTGAAGAGGTAAACTGGTTCAACACAGAAACTGGACTGAAACCCAAGCTCAGGATTGGATGAATAACTACTAGAAATGTTACAAAATTTTGAGATTTAAAAAATCAAGTCTGTAATTTATCCCGTCAGATAAAGCATAAAAAGAAGTTTAATTTGACACCTAATTCACTTTCATATCTTCAGTATTAAAAAAGTTATGGCCATTTTCATACTGAAATTAGCACCTTGTTCCCTGTTGCTTTTCCATTGACACAAAAGCTGTGATCAAGGACAGTGAAATGGCCATAACTTTCTTAAACATTAAGAGAACTGAAAGAAATGTTCAGTTATTATAGATTGAAGCATTCTGAAAAAAATATGAAACAATCTTACTTGGATGACCTGAAATTAAAGCATATAATTAGTTAGTTACCTAATTGTAGCTAATTACAACATTCAATTACTAGATCTAAACATCTACCCATTTCTTACGAATAGATTAACATTTTTAAATAGCCTAAAACCCCTTTTTCACGGGGCGACTTGACGCAAGAGTTAACCAGAGTTGAACATCGTGGGAACCTCTTGCGATAACCGTACGGCATTCGTGGACCACCGTGGCGCTAACGGCAGGTACTCGTGTAACTTGGTGACTGGGGAGAAAATTCAAACAAGCTTGAATTTCTCCAAGAGTGACTTGTACACTTGTGGTTGAACATTGCAACATTATATGCACGTAGTGGCCAGTGCGATATCCGTACTGACTCTTGCGTTTACCGTGGGAACTCCTGCGAACGGTGACCCCGGAAGCTGGACAGAGGGGACAGAAGGTGAGTAAAAATTGTCTTCTGTAGGATTGAATTTAAAAAATAAAGATTTGCATCCGCATATGGACATCAACTTATTCATGAGTTATGTTAATGAGATTCAAGAGAATAACTATAATCTTTAAAAGGGACTTTACTGAAAGGTCCCGCATTTTTATGGTCCGTGAGAAATTTTTCACATGTACTTCTTTGAGAGATAAGGCTCGGAGTCCTCGCCAACCAGCGATCGATGCCTTTCCGAAGCAGGGTCCGGAACGCTACCAATCAATGTTCTCCAGTGACCCGTGTAAAAGAGTGAACTGCATGCTGGTTTATAACGAAGACAGACACAAAAAGCTGGAGTAACTCAGCGAGTCAAGCAGCATCTCTGGAGATAAATAGGCGATGTTTCGGGACGAGACACATCTTCAGACTCAATTCCGATTAGGATGTCTGAAGAAGGGTTCCGATTCGAATCGCCACCTATACTTTTTCTCCAGAGATGCTGCCTGACCCGCTGACTTACTCCAGCTTTTTATGTTTTTCTTCCCAGATCTGACTTACCTGCTGAGTTACACCAACATTTTGTGTCCGTGTTCACTATGAACATTGAATTATTTAATTTTAGGTAACTTACACTCTCTCTCTCTCCCCCGCCCCCCCCCCCCCCCCCCCTCCCCCATGCAGTAATTGTCCGTTAACCAGTCCAAGGTTTGCAACGCTGGTTCCCTCTTGGGATCACACTATCCCTAGCCATCAATTGGCCTATCAGGGATCCAAATATAGACATAAAGTGCTGGAGTGACTCAGTGGGTCAGGCAGCATCTCTGGAGGAAAGGGTTAGGCGACATTTCGGGTATGGACCCCTCTTCAAAATACCCTGCTGAGGTCATCTGTTGTTGGCCCTGATTTGTCCCAGTCTTTTCTTGCTTCCAGTTCCCCCCTACAATCATCCTGAAGAAGGGTCCCGACCAAAAATGGAATCTATTCCTTTTCTCCAGAGATGCTGCTTGGCCCGCTGAGTTACTCCAGCATTTTATGTCTAACTTGCTGATTCAGACAGTTTTTGATTTACTCTGAAACACACGTTGGAAATTTAAACTTGGGTGCAACTAACGTCGTCTTACTACCGTGGGAACTCTTTAACTCAGCGGGCAGGCAGCAGTTAATTGTTGCTCCCTTCAGTTTCCCAGGGGATCGGGACGGGACTGGAGTTGGGAGGGAGAGGTGGGGGAGTCGAGGGAGAGGAGGGGGAGACAGATGGGGGTGTCTTCATTTACTGGCGGCGGGTGTCTGTCACTGAAACAGGCAGGTGAGATTTCACATCCACCTTGTGTGTGCCTCTCTCTCTCTCCCTCCCTCCCTCTCACACAGGCTGAGAGACTCTGCCTCAGTAACTGTGCTCACTCCATCTGTGTCTCCCACATACACAGTAAAACTCTGCTTTGTGTGTGTATACACCAATTCAACCAAGGGAGGATATTTATAGTGTGTGAAAAAAAAAGTGACATCATTTGTGCCACGTGGTGATTTAATTACACTTGACAGTTGCAATGTCATTCAAGATTTAACGGGAAAGCTCGGGAGACGGACAAGTCACTCGCACAAATAACAGAAATGCCGAGTACCGTGGGAACTCTTTGTCTCCCCCCCCCTGTTATATCGTGTGATATCGTGCTAGACCACGACCACTTCACTCTGGCTACATCTTGCGTCAAGTCGCCCCGTGAAAAAGGCCTATTAGCGTCCAAATAACATTCACACAAGAATTCACAATATAACATGATTTTTAAATCTCATTGTCATGGATTAATAGGCCAAATGGAAGGAATTTAGTGTTTAATTCCTGTAAATAATGGCCATTTAAATCATCTTGCGAGTGGGTTTTTCTGGAATGCAATCATTTGGAACGTTGCAGTTGCAGTGAATTTGAACCCCATGTTGGCAGGAAAAATACTGCCGGATCGGACGGGCTCCAAGTCACCTTCTCGCAACTTACAATTTTGATTAAAGGGATCTTAAGAAGTGCTTTTTAATGTAAAAATAAACAGCCTACCTTGCCTTGTCCTCTACGTGAGATCCGTCCTGTTGTCGGGGTTCGTGGCTTTAGAGGATGATTTTTAATTTACTATAGAAATTAAATGATCCAACTTAGTTTAAAAATAACTGCAGCGAATGAATGTTGCAGTGATTTTTCGTCAGCAACTAAACAGGCTGAACAAAATGGATTTAAACAGCCCTGGTGGAAACGACATTTTAAACCCGCCCCCCTCTCAAAGATGTCAAAGTCGCGCACGCGGGCAGCGGCAGAACTGCAGCGCCGCTGAAGGTAATTTTGCAACATACCTATAACTACGCCTTATAATCTAAGGACCTATCTCCAAAATTGTTATTGGTAATTTTTTTTGTTTTTTTTTTTCCTTTTTTTTATCCCTCCCTCTCTATTAGTTTATAGAAACATAGAAACATAGAAATTAGGTGCAGGAGGAGGCCATTCGGCCCTTCGAGCCTGCACCGCCATTCAATATGATCATGGCTGATCATCCAACTCAGTATCCCGTACCTGCCTTCTCTCCATACCCTCTGCTTCTCTTGGCCACAAGGGCCACATCTAACTCCCTCTTAAATATAGCCAATGAACTGGCCTCAACTACCCTCTGTGGCAGAGAGTTCCAGAGATTCACCACTCTCTGTGTGAAAAAAATTCTCCTCATCTCGGTTTTAAAGGATTTCCCCCTTATCCTTATGCTGTGACCCCTTGTCCTGGACTTCCCCAACATCGGGAACAATCTTCCTGCATCTAGCCTGTCCAACCCCTTAAGAATTTTGTAAGTTTCTATAAGATCCCCTCTCAATCTCCTAAATTCTAGAGAGTATAAACCAAGTCTATCCAGTCTTTCTTCATAAGACAGTCCTGACATCCCAGGAATCAGTCTGGTGAACCTTCTCTGCAACCCTCTAAGCAATAATGTCCTTCCTCAGACTTGGAGACCAAAACTGCACGCAATACTCCAGGTGTGGTCTCACCAAGACCCTGTACAACTGCAGTAGAACCTCCCTGCTCCTATACTCAAATCCTCTTGCTATGAAAGCCAACATACCATTCGCTTTCTTTACTGCCTGCTGCACCTGCATGCCTACCTTCAATGACTGGTGTACCATGACACCCAGGTCTCGCTGCATCTCCCCCTTTCCCAATCGGCCACCATTTAGATAATAGTCTGCTTTCCTGTTTTTACCACCAAAATGGATAACCTCACATTTATCCACATTATACTGCATCTGCCAAACATTTGCCCACTCATCCAGCCTATCCAAGTCACCTTGCAGTCTCCTAGCATCCTAGCTAACACTGCCCCCCAGCTTAGTGTCATCCGCAAACCTGGAGATATTGCCTTCAATTCCCTCATCCAGATCATTAATATATATTGTAAATAGCTGGGGTCCCAGTACTGAGCCCTGCGGTACCCCACTAGTCACTGCCTGCCATTGTGAAAAGGACCCATTTACTCCTACTCTTTGCTTCCTGTTTGCCAGCCAGTTCTCTATCCACATCAATACTGAACCCCCAATAGACCTCTCTTTTCAGTTCTATCTTTCAAAACATTCTATAAAAATAACAGAAGGTTTGTATTGATCAACAAACCGTGTTGTTATTATGTGTTCACGCTTCTAATAAACATAATTTTTTTTTAAATAAAAAAATTCCCGGGATGGCGGGACTGTCATATGCTGAGAGAATGGTGCGGCTGGGCTTGTACACTCTGGAGTTTAGAAGGATGAGAGGGTATCTCATTGAAACATATAAGATTGTTAAGGGTTTGGACACGCTAGAGGCAGGAAACATGTTCTCGATGTTGGGGGAGTCCAGAACCAGGGGCCACACAGTTTAAGAATAAGGGGTAAGCCATTTAGAACAGAGACGAGGAAACACTTTTTCACACAGAGAGTTGTGAGTCTGTGGAATTCTCTGCTGGTGGAGGCCGGTTCTCTGGATACTTTCAAGAGAGAGCTAGATAGGGCTTAAAGATAGCAGAGTCAGGGGATATGGGGAGAAGGCAGGAACGGGGTACTGATTGGGGATGATCAGCCATGATCACATTGAATGGCGGTGCTGGCACGAAGGGCCGAATGGCCTACTCCTGCACCTATTGTCTATTGTCTATTGGCCCATCAAGTCTACTCCGCCATTCAATCATGGCTGATCTATCTCTCCCACCTAACCCCATTCTCCTGCCTTCTCCCCATAACCCCTGACACCCACACTGATCAAGAATCTATCTATCTCTGCCTTAAAAATATCCACTAACTTGGCCTCCATAGCCGTCTGTGGCAATGAATTCCACCGATTCACCACCCTCTGACTAAAGAAATTCCTCCTCATCTCCTTCCTAAAAGAACGTCCTTTAATTCTGAGGCTGTGACCTCTAGTCCTAGACTCTCCCACTAATGGAAACATCCTCTCCACATCCACTCTATCCAGGCCTTTCACTATTCGGTAAGATTCAATGAGGTCCCCCCTCATTCTTCTAAACTCCAGTGAGTACAGGCCCAGTGCCGACAAACGCTCATCATAGGTTAACCCACTCATTCCTGGGATCATTCTTGTAAACCTCCTCTGGACCATAAGTTATAAGTTCTCATGTACTTCCATACGCTCTTATACACCACTGGGCAATTGAATACACCTCTATAATTCTGTTCCATATACCAATCACCCTCTGTTTAAAACATATTGCCACTAATGTTCCTGTTAAACCTTTTCCCTCTCACCTTAAATGTTGAGAGGGATCTGGGGCAGAATCCAGACAGGTGGGACTAGTGTAGATGGTGGTGTGTGTGGAGACAGTGTTGGTTTACTCACTGTGTGTGTGTGTGTGTGTGTGTGAATGTGAGTGTGTGTGAGAGTAAGTGTGTGTGTGAGAGAGTGTTTGTGTGTGAGAATGTGTGAGTGTTTGTGTGTGTGTGTGAAAGTAAGTGTGAGTGTGTGAGTGTTTGTGTGTGTGTGAAAGTAAGTGTGTGTGTGTGTGAGTGTTTGTGTGTGTGAAAGTGTTTGTGTGTGAGTGTTTGTGTGTGTGAGAGTAAGTGTGTGTGTGTGAAAGTAAGTGTGTGTGTGTGTGAGAGTAAGTGTGTGTGTGAAAGTAAGTGTGTGTGTGTTTGTGTGTGTGTGTGTGAGTGTGTGTGTGAGTGTGTGTGTGAGAGTAAGTGTGAGTGTGAGTGTGTGTGAAAGTTAGTGTGTGTGTGTGAAAGTTAGTGTGTGTGTGAGTGTGAATGTGGGAGATGGTGTGAGAGTTTGGGTGAGAGCGTGTGTGTGTGAGTGAGTGCCCCGCCCGCTGGGACTGGCCGGGAGGGAGGGAGGGGCAAGGATCTACATCGCCGCTACCACTGACTGCAGCGCCGGCTGTGCGGGGCGAGGAGCCGCGGGGACCCTCTGCTGCTGCTGCTGCTGCCGACCACAGGTGAGCGTCGCCCCGCTGCGAGCGGCAGCTGAAGCCGGGGTCGGGGTCGGGCAGGGGGGAGAGTGCGGGTGTACGGGGCTGTGTCCACACCCCTGAACCACCGGCACTCACAGTGGACTCGCACACTCACAGTCTCACACTCTCACACTAACAGACTCACACACTCACACTCACACTATCACACGCACACTCTCTCCCAATCACACTCACTCTGTCTCCCACACACTCTCACACTCACACTTCCCACACACTCTTCCACTCACACTCTCCCACACACTCTCTCTCCCACTCACACTCTTCCACTCACACTCACACTCTCCCAATCACACTCACTCTCCCACACACTGTCACACTCTCACACTCACTCTCCCACACACTCTCACACTCACACTTCCCACACACTCTTCCACTCACACTCACACACTCACACACTCCCCCACACACACACATACACCCACTACCATGCTTATTCACACTCTCACACACTCTCTCCCACTCACATTCTCTCTCACGCTTTCTCTCACACACACACTCACACACACACACACACACACACACACACACACACAGAGTGCTGGAGTAACTCAGCGGGTCAGGCAGCATCTGTGGAGAACATGGATAGGTGACGTTTCACAGAGTGCTGGAGTAACTCAGCGGGTGCAGCAGCATCTATGGAGCTAAGGAAATAGGCAACGTTTCGGGTCGAAACCCGTAAGGGTTTCGGCCCGAAACGTTGCCTATTTCCAGAAGGATCTCGGCCCGAAAAGTTGCCTATTTCCTTAGCTCCATAGATGTTGCTGCACCATAACTCAGCGGGTCAGGCAGCATCTGTGGAGAACATGGATAGGTGATGTTTTGGGTCGAGACCCTTCTTGTGGCTGTTAGTTGAGTTTATTGTCACGTGTATCGAGGTACAGTGAAAAGCTTTTGTTGCGTGCTATACCAGTCAGCGGAAAGACAACACATGATTACAATCGAGCCGTCCACAGTGTACAGATACATGATGAATAGAATAACTTTTAATACAGGATAAAGTCCGAATATAGACAGTCCGAGGGTCTCCAATGAGGTAGATAGTAGTTCAGGACCGCTCTCTGGTTGTGGTAGGATGGTTCAGTTGCCTGATAACAGTTGGGAAGAAACTGTCCCTGAATCTGGAGGTGTGCGTTTTCACACTTCTGTGCCTCTTGCCCGATGGGAGAGGGGAGAAGAGGGAGTGGCCAGGGGTGAGACTGGTCCTTGATGATGCTGCTGGCCTTGCCGAGGCAGCGTGAGGTGTAGATGGAGTCAATGGAAGGGAGGTTGGTTTGTGCGATGGTCTGGGCTGCGTCCACAATTCGCTGCGATTGTTCACGGTCATGGTACTCTCTAACTTTCTAACCCCCTCTTAAATATAGCCAATGAACTGGCCTCAACTACCTTCTGTGGCAGAGAATTCCACAGATTCACCACTCTCTGTGTGAAAAATGTTTTTCTCATCTCGGTCCTAAAAGATTTCCCCCTTATCCTTAAACTGTGACCCCTTGTTCTGGAATCCATAATGAAGGATAAATGGGATGGCCGAATGGCCTACACCTGCACCTAATTTCTATGTTTCTATGTTTCTATGATTGAGCCAATTCATTTCCCCATGCTTGTCTGTGTGGCTCCGTCGACGGGACCTCGGTATCTAACAGGATATTATAAATGTAGGATATTTATTTATCTGTGTTAAGATGTTTATTCAAACATTCATCGAGGATTTCCGGGTCCTTAGTTCATCTGCAAATTTGCTAATGTTACTTTGAATCCCTTCATCCAAATCATTGATGTATATTGTAAATAGCTGCGGTCCCAGCACTGGTACAGGTCTGTAGGTTAACTGGCTTGGTATATATGTAATAATTGTCCCTAGTGGGTGTAGGATGGTGTTAGTGTGCGGAGATCGCTGGTCGGCACGGACCTAGTGGGCCGAGTGGCCTGTTTCATAGAAACATAGAACATAGAAAATAGGTGCAGGAGTAGGCCATTCGGCCCTTCGAGCCTGCAATTCAATGTGATCATGGCTGATCATCCAACTCAGTATCCTGTACCTGCCTTCTCTCCATACCTCCTGATCCCCTTGGCCACATCTAACTCCCTCTTAAATATAGCCAATGAACTGGCCTCAACTACCTTTTGTGACAGCGAATTCCACAGATTCACCACTCTCTGTGTGAAAAATGTTTTTCTCATCTCGGTCCTAAAGGATTTCCCCCTTATCCTTAAACTGTGGCCCCTTGTTCTGGACTTCCCCAACATTGGGAACAATCTTCCTGCATTTAGCCTGTTCCCGATGTTGGGGAAGTCCAGAACAAGGGGTCACAGTTTAAGGATAAGGGGGAAATCTTTTAGGACTGAGATGAGGAAAACATTTTTCACACAGAGAGTGGTGAATCTGTGGAATTCTCTGCCACAGAAGGTAGTTGAGGCCAGTTAATCGGCTATATTTAAGAGGGAGTTAGATGTGGCCCTTGTGGCTAAAGGGATCAGGGGGTATGGACAGAAGGCAGGTACAGGATACTGAGTTGGATGATCAGCCATGATCATATTGAATGGCGGTGGAGGCTCGAAGTCAGTGGATATATTTATAGAAACTTATAAAATCATAAAAAGGACTGGGCAAGCTAGATGCAGGAAAAATGTTCCCAATGTTGGGCGAGTCCAGAACCAGGGGCCACAGTCTTAGAATAAAGGGGAGGCCATTTAAGACTGAGGTGAGAAAAAACGTTTTCACGTTGTGAATTTGTAGAATTCCCTGCCACAGAGGTCAGTGGAGGCCAAGTCACTGGATGGATTTAAGCGAGAGTTAGATAGAGCTCTAGGGGCTAGTGGAGTCAAGGGATATGTTGAGAAGGCAGGCACGGGTTATTGATAGGGGATGATCAGCCATGATCACAATGAATGGTGGTGCAGGCTCGAAGGGCCGAATGGCCTCCTCCTGCACCTATTTTCTATGTTTCTATGTTTACGGGCGCTGTCTGTACGGAGTTTGCATGCTCTCCCTGTCACCTGCGTGGGTTTTCTCTGGGTGCTTTGGCTTCCTCACACACGCCAGGTTGGACACGCGTGGGCAGGAACATGTTCTGATTTGTCAACCGTCCATGGCTCATATCATTTTATTACTCATGATCCAAACTCCCTGTCTCGTCTGGGTTTTCGACAAAGCAAAATAGGACTTGTACACTCTGAAGTTTAGAAGGATGAGAGGTGATCTTATTGAAACATGTAAGGTTATTGAGGGTTTGGACACGCTAGAGGCAGGAAACATGTTCCCGATGTTGGGGGAGTCCAGAAGCAGGGGCCACACACAGTTTAAGAATAAGGAGTAAGCCGTTTAGAACGGAGACGAGGAAACACTTTTTCACACAGGGAGTGGTGAGTCTGTGGAATTCTCTGCCTCAGAGGGCGGTGGAGGCAGGTTCACTGGATGCTTTCAAGAGAGAGCTGGATAGGGCTCTTAAAGATAGTGGAGTCAGGGGATATGGGGAGAAGGCAGGAATGGGGTACTGATTGGGGATGATCAGCCATGATCACATTGAATGGCGGTGCTGGCTCGAAGGGCCAAATGGCCTACTCCTGCACCTATTGTCTATTGCCTATGGGGTGTGCACAAACCAGTGAAACTATGAATGGGCTTCCTTCTCCGCTGATCCATTCCTTAAATAGGGAAAACTCTACACAGCATTCATAGGTGATAGGAGCAGAATGAGGCATTCGTCCCATCAAGTCTACTCCGCCATTCAACCATGGCTGATCAATCTCTCCCTCCTAACCCCATTCTCCTGCCTTTTTCTCCCCTTAAGCGCTGACACACACACTAATCAAAAATCTATCTATCTCTGAATGAAATATATCCACTGACTTGGTCTCCACAGCCTTCTGTGGCAAAGAATTCCACAGATTCACCACCCTCTGACTAAAGACATTTCTCCTCATCTCCTCCCTAAAAGAACGCCCTTTAATTCTGAGGTGGATTTCGGGTTTTGGGTTTCGGCCCGAAACGTTGCCTATCTCCTTCACTCCATAGATGCTGCTGCACCCGCTGAGTTTCTCCAGCACTTTTGTCTACCTTCGATATTCCAGCATTTGCAGTTCCTTCTTAAATCCTTTAATTCTGAGTGTGCCCTGTGGCCCAAGACTCTCCCACCAGTGGAAACATCCTCTCCACATCCACATTCGAGGGACCCAGTCACCAGCATCCTGTGAAGTTACGTGTAAACTTCCAAGCTTTTGTAACTCCATGATCCGCGCCACAAAGACTAACATTCCATTCAGCTTCCGTAAGCACTGACTGCATCTGTCGGTTAACTCCTTGTGTTTCCATGTACTCCTCATGGTGAAGGGCCTGTCCCACTTACGAGACCTTGGTTCGCAAATGACGCAACCTCTTGGTCGCTTGAGGCGTACGGGCACCATATGGCCGCGCGGGGCCGGTCCCACTTAGAAGCGCGGAGTTGTGCGGGGCTGGTCCCGACATCGCGCGGGGCTACGAAATTCTGGCAGTGGCACAAACCTTCGCGTGCCAATGGCCTGTTGGCACGCAGGCGCATTGCGGTCGTACGCAGCGCCTTGAAGTCGCACGCAGCGCCTTGACGTCGTACGCCTAGCGCGTGGCATTGCGTGATGACGTCACCGCCCGGCGTGGCATTGCGTGATGACATCACCGCCCAAGGCCGTGCGACGCCCAAATTCAGTCGGCCCACCTCCTGCCCAGCTGATTGGCAAGCGTGACGTAAATGACGTTACGTGCAAACTTAGAGCGTGTTTAGCGCGTACTTCCCGCGAACGTCGCGTGAACTCCGCTTCCGGTTGGTCGCGCCAAATGCACACATTCGCATGCAAGTGGGACAGGCCCTTTAGGGTTGC
Source organism: Leucoraja ocellata (assembly GCA_036785375.1). NCBI lineage: Eukaryota > Metazoa > Chordata > Chondrichthyes > Rajiformes > Rajidae > Leucoraja > Leucoraja ocellata. The sequence goes on from JAWMAR010000072.1 coordinate 3,368,298, forward strand.
CAACTGTCCCATATTAGCCGGGACATTGTTGCCATAGAGGGAGTACAGAGAAGGTTCACCAGACTGATTCCTGGGATGTCAGGACTTTCATATGAAGAAAGACTGGATAGACTCGGCTTGTACTCGCTAGAATTTAGAAGATTGAGGGGGGATCTTATAGAAACTTACAAAATTCTTAAGGGGTTGGACAGGCTAGATGCAGGAAGATTGTTCCCGATGTTGGGGAAGTCCAGGACAAGTGGTCACAGTTTAAGGATAAAGGGGAAATCCTTTATGACCGAGAGAAAGCAGGTACAGGGTACTGAGTTGGATCATCAGCCATGATCACATTGAATGGCAGTGCAGGCTCGAAGGGCCAAATGGCCTACTCCTGCACCTATTATCTATGTTTCTACATCCCGTATATTGGGCTAAATCGGTTTGTCCCGTACGGGACCGCTACTACTCGGGTCGAGGGGACTGTCGGGTCCGGACCAGCCTCACCCGTTCTGACGTAGTGCAGCCCGTGGAGTGCAGCAGCGCCTCGCCCCGTGGCCCCGTCGATCGGTTGGCAGCCCAGCCAGCCGTCCGACCTTCAGACCTTTGCTTACCGCCGACATCACCACCACCCCTCCTTCTCACGGCCGATCATCGGTTCATGAGTTGGACGGGGCGCCGGATTTTGCGCGCGATGTCGCGCGGCCCCCGGGCCGAAACTCCTCCGCTGGCCCGCCGGCTGGGCTTTGTGTGCAGTCCAGCACCCGGGGCCAACGCATCATTAACCCAGCCACCACCCAGTCGGTCAACGAATTGCCGTCGGGAATTTGTCCCGTATTTTTGATCTTTTGTCCCTTATTTGGGAGTGAGAAGGAGATGAGGAGGAATTTCTTTAGCCAGAGGGTGGTGAATCCGTGGAGGCCGTCATTTTGATTTTTAAAGCAGAGATAGATAGATAGATAGATAGATAGATAGATAGATAGATAGATAGATAGATAGATAGATTTTTGATAAGTGCGGGTATCAGGGGTTATGGGGAGAAGGCAGGAGAGGGAGAGATAGATCAGACATGATTGAATGGCAGAGTGGACTTGATGGGCCGAGTGGCCTGATTCTTCATCTCCTATCACATGAACTTGAATAAAAGACCTCGCCTGCCTTTCTAGCTCAGGTCTACAAATCCTGGCAACATTACAGCATCAAATAGACTCCTCGCCCCAACTTGCCCACACCGACCAACATGTCCCTTCTACACTAGTCCCACCTGCATATGTGTGTGTGTTTGGCCCATATCCCTCCAAACCTGTCCTGTCCATGTACATGTCTAACTGGTTCTTAAATGTTGGGATAGTTCCAGCCTCAACTACCTCCTCTGGCAGCTCCTTCCATACACCGACCACCCTCTGTGTGGAAAAGTTACCCCTCAGATTCCTATTAAATCTTTTCCCCTTCACCTTAAACCTATGACCTCTGGTCCTCAACTCCCCAACAGACAATAGGTGCAGGAGTAGGCTATTCGGCCCTCCAAGCCAGCACCGCCATTCAATGTGATCATCCCCAACCAGTACCCCGTTCCTGCCTTCTCCCCATATCCCCTGACTCTGCTATCTTTAAGAGCCCTATCTAGCTCTCTCTTCAAAGTATCCAGAGAACCTGCCTCCACCGGCCTCTGAGGCAGAGAATTCCACAGACTCGCAACTCACTGTGAGAAAAAGTGTTTCCTCGTCTCCGTTCTAAATGGCTTACCCCTTATTCTTAAACTGTGTGGCCCCTGGTTCTGGACTCCCCCAACGTCGGGAACATGTTTCCTGCCTCTAGCGTGTTCAAACCCTTAATAATCTTATATGTTTCAATGGGATTCCCTCTCATCCTTCTAAACTCCAGAGTGTACAAGCCCAGCCGCTCCATTCTCTGGATTGCCCTTACTCTGCACCAGAGATATTAGTTTCATAAATATTAGCTTCTTACACGCATGCTTTTGCTAACTCACTCTGGCTTCTCCACAACCTGCTAACCCATCCATCATCAGATGCAGAAAACTGAATGCTCTCGTGTGAATAGGTTGAACAAGTTAGGTCTTTATTCTCTGGAGCGCAGAAGGTTAAGGGGGGGCTTGATAGAGGTCTTTAAAATGATGTGAGGGATAGACAGAGTTAATGTGGATCAGCTTTTCCCTTTGAGAATAGGGAAGATTCAAACAAGAGGACATGACTTCAGAATTAAGGGACAGAAGTTTAGGGGTAATATGAGGGGGAACTTCTTTACTCAGAGAGTGGTAGCGGTGTGGAATGAGCTTCCAGTGGAAGTGGTGGGGGCAGGTTCATTGGTATCATTTAAAAATAAATTGGATAGGCATATGGATGAGAAGGGAATGGAGGGTTATGGTATGAGGCAGGTGGGACTAAGGGAAAAAATTTGTTCGGCACGGACTTGTAGGGCTGAGATGGCCTGTTTCCGTGCTGTAATTGTTATATGGTTATATGTTATAAACATTCCCATCGACTCACTGATCCAGTGTTTAAGAAAGAACATCAGATGCTGGAAAAATCAAACGTGGACACAAATGCTGGAGAAACTCAGCATCTGTGGAGCGAAGGAATAGGCGACGTTTCGGGTCGAGACCCTGTAACACTAATTTTACATTTTAATTGTTAATTTTTACAATCATTTTACATTTTACTTTTAGACACTCAGCGTGGAAACAGTCTCTCCGAGTCCACGTCGACCAGCCATCACCCGTTCACTTGGGTAGTTTACACCCCAGCGGTATGAACATTGACTTCTCCAATTTCAGGTAGTCCCTGCTTTCTCCCTCCTTCCCCTCCCCTCCCCAGCTCCTCCACAGCCCACTGTCTCCGCCTCTTCCTCTCTTTCATGTGTGTGTATATATTTATACAATGGTATGTGGATGGACTGATCTGTTCTGTATTTATGCCTACTATGTTCTGGTGTGCTAAAGCAAAGCAAGAATTTCATTGTCCTATCAGGGACACATGGAAACATAGAAACATAGAAAATAGGTGCAGGAGGAGGCCATTCGGCCCTTCGAGCCAGCACCACCATTCATGGCTGATCGTCCCCAATCAATAACCCGTGCCTGCCTTCTCCCCATATCCCTTGACTCCACTAGCCCCTAGAGCTCTATCTAACTGTCTCTTAAATCCATCCAGTGACTTGGCCTCCACTGCCCTCTGTGGCAGGGAATCCACAAATTCACAACTCTCTGGGTGAAAAAGTTTTTTCTCACCTCAGTCTTAAATGACCTCCCCTTTATTCTAAGACTGTGGCCCCTGGTTCTGGACTCGCCCAACATTGGGAACATTTTTCCTGCATTTAATAGCAGGGGCCCGCGGGTCAAAGGAGGTGGAGGAATTGAGTGAAATCCAGGTTAGTCGGGAAGTGGTGTTGGGTAAATTGAATGGATTAAAGGCCGATAAATCCCCAGGGCCAGATAGGCTGCATCCCAGAGTACTTAAGGAAGTAGCTCCAGAAATAGTGGATGCATTAGTAATAATCTTTCAAAACTCCTTAGATTCTGGAGTAGTTCCAGAGGATTGGCGGGTAGCAAACGTAACCCCACTTTTTAAGAAGGGAGGGAGAGAGAAAACGGGGAATTACAGACCAGTTAGCCTAACATCGGTAGTGGGGAAACTGCTAGAGTCAGTTTTTAAAGATGGGATAGCAGCACATTTAGAAAGTGGTGAAATCAGTGGACAAAGTCAGCATGGATTTACGAAAGGTAAATCATGTCTGACGAATCTTATAGAATTTTTCGAGGATGTAACTAGTAGCGTGGATAGGGGAGAACCAGTGGATGTGGTGTATCTGGACTTCCAGAAGGCTTTCGACAAGGTCCCACATAAGAGATTAGTATACAAACTTAAAGCACACGGCATTGGGGGTTCAGTATTGATGTGGATAGAGAACTGGCTGGCAAACAGGAAGCAAAGAGTAGGAGTAAAACGGGTCCTTTTCACAATGGCAGGCAGTGACTAGTGGGGTACCCCAAGGCTCAGTACTGGGACCCCAGCTATTTACAATATATATTAATGATCTGGATGAGGGAATTGAAGGCAATATCTCCAAGTTTGCGGATGACACTAAGCTGGGGGGCAGTGTTAGGTGTGAGGAGGATGCTAGGAGACTGCAAGGTGACTTGGATAGGCTGGGTGAGTGGGCAAATGTTTGGCAGATGCAGTTTAATTTGGATAAATGTGAGGTTATCCATTTTGGTGGCAAAAACGGGAAAGCAGATTATTATCTAAACGGTGGCCGATTGGGAAAGGGGGAGATGCAGCGAGACCTGGGTGTCATGGTACACCAGTCATTGAAGGTAGGCATGCAGGTGCAGCAGGCAGTAAAGAAAGCGAATGGCATGTTGGCTTTCATAGCAAGAGGATTTGAGTATAGGAGCAGGGAGGTTCTACTGCAGTTGTATTGGGTCTTGGTGAGACCACACCTGGAGTATTGCGTGCAGTTTTGGTCTCCAAATCTGAGGAAGGACATTATTGCCATAGAGGGAGTGCAGAGAAGGTTCACCAGACTGATTCCTGGGATGTCAGGACTGTCTTATGAAGAAAGACTGGATAGACTTGGTTTATACTCTCTAGAGTTTAGGAGATTGAGAGGGGATCTTATAGAAACTTACAAAATTCTTAAGGGGTTGGACAGGCTAGATGCAGGAAGATTGTTTCCGATGTTGGGGAAGTCCAGGACAAGGGGTCACAGCTTAAGGATAAGGGGGAAATCCTTTAAAACTGAGATGAGGAGAACTTTTTTCACACAGAGAGTGGTGAATCTCTGGAACTCTCTGCCACAGAGGGTAGTTGAGGCCAGTTCATTGGCTATATTTAAGAGGGAGTTAGATGTGGCCCTTGTGGCCAAGGGGATCAAGGGGTATGGAGAAAAGGCAGGTACGGGATACTGAGTTGGATGATCAGCCATGATCATATTAAATGGCGGTGCAGGCTCGAAGGGCCGAATGGCCTACTCCAGCACCTAATTTCTATGTTTCTATGTAACCCCGCCCCTCATCCTTCTAAACTCCAGTGAATACAAGCCTAGTCTTTTCAATCTATCCTCGTATGACAGTCCCGCCATCCCAGGGATCAATCTCGTGACAATAAAACTCTCTTGATCTCTCTCTTGAACTCTTCCCCCTCCCCACCCACCGACATCAGTCTGAAGAAGGGTCTCGACCCGAAACGTCACCTATTCCTTCGCTCCATAGATGCTGCCTCACCCGCTGAGTTTCTCCAGTGTTGTTGTCTGACCTTCTGCAACAACCCACGTTACTGATTGCCAATCCGAACATGAACCTTTTATCTCACATGCTCTGTTTCTTGCCGTCGTTATCTGCTATCTTTGTGAAATTAGCCAGATTGCGTCTGGTGGCATTTGAGGAAAACTAAGCGATGATTGTGTGTTTCTCAGACAGGAGCTCTGCATGAATGTAAAATATCGATCAGCCCAGTTATAGACAATAGGTGCAGGAGTAGGCCATTCGGCCCTTCTAGCCAGCACCGCCATTCAATGTGATCAAGGCTGATCATCCACAATCAGTACCCCGTTCCTGCCTTCTCCCCATATCCCCTGACTCCGCTATCTTTAAGAGCCCTATCTAGCTCTCTCTTGAAAGTATCCAGAGAACCAGCCTCTACCGCCCTCTGAGGCAGAGAATTCCACAGACTCACAACTCTCTGTGAGAAAAAGTGTTTCCTCGACTCCGTTCTAAATGGCTTACTCCTTATTCTTAAACTGTGTGGCCCCTGGTTCTGGACTCCCCCAACATCGGGAACATGTTTCCTGCCTTTAGCGTGTCCAAACCCTTAATAATCTAATATGTTTCAATGAGATTCCCTCTCATCCTTCTAAACTCCAGAGTGTACAAGCCCAGCCGCTCCATTCTCTCAGCATATGACAGTCCCGCCATCCCGGGAATGAACCTTGTGAACCTACGCTGCACTCCCTCAATAGGAAGAATGTCCTTCCTCAAATTAGGGGACCAAAACTGCACACAATACTCCAGATGTGGTCTCACTAGGGACCTGTACAACTGCAGAAGGACCTCTTTGCTCCTATACTCGATTCCTCTAGTTATTACTGATTGCCAATCCGAACATGAACCTCTTATCTCCCATGCTCTGTTTCTTGCCGTCGTTATCTGCTATCTTTGTGAAATTAGCCAGATTGCGTCTGGTGGCATTTAAGGAAAACTATTTAAGCAATGATTGTGTGTTCCTCAGACAGGAGCTCTGCTGAATGTAAGATATCGATCAGCCCAGTTCAGTCCAAGTTTGCTTTGACGAATACCCAGACAGGAACAGGGTGTTTGGATCATGTGTAATAAAATTATATGAGCCATAGACAGGCAGACAATCAGAACATTTGTACCAGGGTGGGAATGTCAAAGACCAGCGGGCGTTGCTTTTAGGTGAGAAGGGCAAAGTTTAAAGGAAGTTTTTTTACACAGAGGGTGGTGGGTGCCTGGAACGTGCTGCCAGGAGTGGGGGTGGAGAAGGCAGATACGAGGCTTTGAGATAGGCACGTGTGGTTATGTGGTGAATAGAGGGGTATAGTTCATGGCAGCAGCAGAGGAGATTAGTTTAACGGAGAAACAAAAAACAATAGACAATAGGTGCAGGAGTAGGCCATTCGGCCCTTCGAGCCAGCACCACCATTCAATATGATCATGGCTGATCATCCCCAATCAGTACCCCATTCCTGCCTTCTCCCCATATCCCCTGACTCCGCTATCTTTAAGAGCCCTATCTAGCTCTTACTTGAAAGTATCCAGAGAACCTGCCTCCACCACCCTCTGAGGCAGCGAATTCCACCCCAGAGGACGGTGGATGCCGTTTCTCTGGACAAAAGAGTGTCGGGTCAGGAGAGGTGGAGTGATATGTAAAGCCGGGCAGAGCCGAGGGTTAAATCACCACCTCACGCTGCTTCTTTGAAGGGACATGGAGAAAGCAAGGTGGTTTTAAAAAAGATTCAGTGAGTGAGGAGGAGAACTCAACAGCTCCTTGACTTCAGACCCAAACTAAATAAATACTCGATTCCCAAGGCCTGATTAATGAAGTAGCGCTGAGATTTTAAATGTGTAAGTACACAAATGCCTTGAGATGGTAGAACAAATCAATCAAAACACTGATGGAATGCAATCGTTGTTAAAAGGGGCTGTAAAAACAGAGGAGGGGACATTCCTTGATCAACCTGACAACTTGCTTGGAGATCAGAGTTGTGGGTGTAAATGCATGGAGCATCTTGTTGCAGTTGTACGGAGTATTGCGTTCCGTTTTGGTCACTTGCTATAGACAATAGACAATGGGTGCAGGTCCCTATTGAGGGAGTGCAGCGTAGGTTTACAAGGTTAATTCCCGGGATGGCGGGACTGTCATATGCTGAGAGAATGGAGCGGCTGGGCTTGTACACTCTGGAGTTTAGAAGGATGAGAGGAGATCTTATTGAAACATATAAGATTATTAAGGGTTTGGACACGCTAGAGGCAGGAAACATGTTCCTGATATTGGGAGAGTCCAGAACCAGGGGCCACAGTTTAAGAATAAGGGGTAAGCCATTTAGACAATAGACAATAGGTGCAGGAGTAGGCCATTTGGCCCTTCGAGCCTGCACCGCCATTCAATGTGATCATGGCTGATCATCCCCAATCAGTACCCCGTTCCTGCCTTCTCCCCATTTCCCTGACTCCGCTATCTTTAAGAGCACGATCTTGCTCTCTCTTGAAAGTATCCAGAGAACCGGCCTCCACCGCCCTCTGAGGCAGAGAATTCCACAGACTCACCACTCTCTGTGAGAAAAAGTGTTTCCTCGTCTCCGTTCTAAATGGCTTACTCCTTATTCTTAAACTGTGTGGCCCCTGGTTCTGGACTCCCCCAACATCGGGAACATGTTTCCTGTCTCTAGTGTGTCCAAGCCGTTAACAATCTTATATGTTTCAACGAGATGCCCTCTCATCCTTCTAAACTCCAGAGTGTACAAGCCCAGCCGCTCCATTCTCTCAGCATATGACAGTCCCGCCATCCCGGGAATTAACCTTGTAAACCTAGGAAGGAAGGTAGACAAAATATGTTGGAGAAACTCAGCAGGACAGGCAGCATCCCTGGAGAGAAGGAATGGGTGACGTTTCGGGTCGAGACCCTTCTTCAGACTGTCTTCGGCTTTAAACTAGCATCTGCAGTTACTTCTGACGCTGTAGTTTTTTTAGTTTAGTTTAGAGATGCAACACGGAAACTGGCCCTTCGGCCCATCGAGTCCGCGCCGACCAGCCAGTCATCCCCGCACACTTAAGGGCCTGTCCCACGAGCATGCGACTGCATGCGGCGAGCTCGACCAAACCGGAAGCGGGGGCCGCGTGGAGATCGAGTGATCCCGTACGAGTTGACGTGAAGTTCGATCGAATTCCGCGGGAAGTTTGCGCTAGGTGCACGCCGTCAAGGCGCTGTGCACGGCATCGAGACGCTTAGCACACCCGTCGAGGCGGTGCAAACGGCCTCAATGTGGCTGCGGGCCGGCAGGACGTTGTTGCGCGGAGTTTTTGCACACGGTCAGTTTTTCGGAGCCCCACCCGCGCGATGTCGGCACCAGCTCCGCACAACTCCATACGGCTCCGGCGATCGAAGTGGGACCACGTTAGGTCGCGCTTGCCGCATGCAGTCGCATGCTTGTGGGACAAGTCCTTAACACTACACTACACACACCAGGGACAATACTTCTCATTTACACCAAGCCAATGAACCTGCAAACCTGCACGTCTTTGGAGTGTGGGAGGAAACCGAAGATCTCGGAGAAAACCCACGCAGGTCACGGGGAGAAGGTACAAACTCCGTACAGACAGCGCCCGTAGTCGGGATCGAACCCGGGTCTCTGGCGCTGTGAGGCGGCAACTCTACCGCTGCTCCACCGTGCCGCCCCATGTTATCACCTTTCCACCATGGAGTTATGAAGCCATTTTATCAGCAGGCAGAGAACAATAAACCTGATATTAGAGTGGGACTTATATATAGTCGCTGGCTGCAGCTATATTGCTAAAATTACTGATTCATCAGGCAGCTATATTACTAAAATGTATCACATTGTTTACAAAGAAATGCAATTATTCCCCCGCCTGTGTAATGACAAAGATCCATTCGATAGACAATCAATGTTTGTTCACACACGGATGGTGGTGGGGGTGTAGGGAACAAGCTGCCAGAGGAGGTAGTTGAGGCGGGGGCTATCGCAATGTTTAAGGGACATTTGTCAGGTCCATGGATAGGAAAGGTTTAGAGGGATATGGGTCAAATGCAGGCAGATGGGACTAGAAATGGGGAACTGCAGATACGGGTTACTGCACAAATGGATACAGAGTGCTGGAGTAACTCAGCGGGTCAGGCAGCACCTGTGGAGAACATGGATAGGTGACATTTTTAGATGACCTATCCATGTTCTCCACAGGTGCTGCCTGACCCGCTGAGTTACTCCAGCACTCTGTGAAATGTCACCTATCCATGTTCTCCACAGATGCTGCCTGACCCGCTGAGTTATGGTGCAGCAGCATCTATGGAGCTAAGGAAATAGGCAACTTTTCGGGCCGAAATCCTTCTGGAAATAGGCGACGTTTCGGGCCGAAACCCTTATGGGTTTCGGCCCGAAACGTTGCCTATTTCCTTAGCTCCATAGATGCCGCCTGACCCGCTGAGTTACTCCAGCACTCTGTGAAACGTCACCTATCCATGTTCTCCACAGATGCTGCCTGACCCGCTGAGTTACTCCAGCACTCTGTGAAACGTCACCTATCCATGTTCTCCACAGATGCTGCCTGACCCGCTGAGTTACTCCAGCACTCTGTGAAACGTCACCTATCCATGTTCTCCACAGATGCTGCCTGACCCGCTGAGTTACTCCGGCACTCTGTGAAACGTCACCTATCCATGTTCTCCACAGATGCTGCCTGACCCGCTGAGTTACTCCAGCACTCTGTGAAACGTCACCTATCCTGTTCTCCACAGATGCTGCCTGACCCGCTGAGTTACTCCGGCACTCTGTGAAACGTCACCTATCCATGTTCTCCACAGATGCTGCCTGACCCGCTGAGTTACTCCAGCACTCTGTGAAACGTCACCTATCCATGTTCTCCACAGATGCTGCCTGACCCGCTGAGTTACTCCAGCACTCTCTGTCTATCTAAACTAAACGAGGTCATTATTTATCTAATCGTGCCTTCCTCAACAAAGGAATCATTTAGCCGAGGCTCATTAATGACACGTCCGTTTTGTAATCAGTTTACCAGGCAAGGAGCAGCTTTTAATAGATGCACTGACTACTTTAACTGGTTCTGCTGTGAAGTGATTTAATTTGGATGATGAACCATCTCTAAACCACATCTGATTATCCATGACTGGACAACACATCTGCCATCCCAATGTTCTCATCTGAGACTGCGGCTAGAAGCACGTTAGAAGGATGAGAGGGCATCTTATTGTAACATATAAGACTGTTCAGGGTTTAGACACGCTAGAGGCAGGAAACATGTTCCCGATGTTTGGGGAGTCCAGAACCAGGGGCCACACACAGTTTAAGATTAAGGGGCAAGCCATTTAGAACGGAGACGAGGAAACACTTTTTCTCACAGAGAGTGGTGAGTCTGTGGAATTCTCTGCCTCAGAGGGCGGTGGAGGCAGGTTCTCTGGATGCTTTCAAGAGAGAGCTAGATAGGGCTCTTAAAGATAGCAGTCAGGGGATATGGGGAGAAGGCAGGAACGGGGTACTGATTGGGGATGATCAGCCATGATCACATTGAATGGCGGTGCTGGCTCGAAGGGCCGAAATGGCCTACTCCTGCACCTATTGTCTATTGACTTCTTCTTGCGTGTGACGTGCTCAGCCTAGAGTTGTAGGCCAAGGGTAGACATCCAGGCCAGGACAGCATCAGTTACTGGGTGGATGGGCTTTGATGCCCCCGGGGAAAAGCCTCAGTGGGCGTTCATTCACCATGTGGGATGGTCTAGCCTGGATGTCCACAGTCACAGGCAGGAGCTGTCTGTCACCCCCCCCCACTGATGCAGGTGATGGGCTGTTCTTGCATGGAGGGCGCGGGTTCTGTTCAGGGTCGGCCATTGCTTACGATGGGGGTCAAAACCTGGTGGTTTCACCACGGTGGGATCTACGATGACCTCTCTGTTGTTGGTGTCGGCATCTTTCCATTATCAGTATTGGGAGTCAAAGTCTTCCAGGGGTTTTTACGGAAGACCAGAAGGGTTTGCGGGAGTTCAGGCGCATGTCGGGCCGAATGGCCGCCACTCCCTGTATTAAACCTCCTGGACTCCGCAGACTGTATTTGTAGACTATGTGACTCAATCCTCTGGAATGTTCCCTTGCTGCTGGTCGAGTCTGTGCCTAGCTCACCCAGGCACGGAGTACAGCTATTGCCAGGACCGCGTAATTAGGTACAAGGCCGATCGCGGAACCTCAAAGCGTTTTACACACTCCCCCCTCTCCCCCCCCTCTCCCCCCCCCCCCCCCCATCTCTGACTAGCTCAGTTCAGATTAGTTTAGAGATACAGCGCGGAAACAGGTCCTTCGGCCACCGAGTCCGCACTGACCAGCGATCCCCCGCACGCTAACACTATCCTGCACACACAATTTACAATTTTTACCAAGCCAATTAACCTACCAACCTGCGCGTCTTTGGAGTGTGGGAGGAAACCGGAGCACCCGGAGAAACCCACGTGGTCACAGGGAGAACGGTACAAACTCCGTACAGACAGCGCCCGTAGTCGGGATGGAACCCGGGTCTCTGGTGCCGTGAGGCAGCAACTCTATACTTTAGGAGAGCTGAGGAACTGTACCCTGCAAGGGCCAGGAAGCGAGCGGGCAAGATCATCTCTGACCCCTCTCACCCTGGCCACAAACTCTTTGAATCACTTCCCTCTGGAAGGCGACTCCGGACTGTCAAAGCTGCCACAGCCAGACATAAAAACAGTTTTTATCCACGAGTAGTTGCTCTACTCAACAGCCAAAAATCTGTACCCTCCTTTGATCTGGTATTTAATTTAATTCACATGTTTAATCGATAATGTTTTATTATTAATGTTTAATGTTTTACGCGTCATTCCTAACTGTCACTGTATGTCATGTTGTCACTTGTGGGCGGAGCACCAAGGCAAATTCCTTGTATGTGAATACGTGGCCAATAAACTTATTCATTCATTCATTAATTCATTCAAGGGGCAGGGTGGGAGGAAGCGTGGTGCAGATAACTGTCAGTAGTTTTGTAGTGGACGTCAGTCGATAGTCCTCTCATCATTTTAAAGACCTCCATCAAGTCCCCCCTTAACCTTCTGCGCTCCAGAGAATAAAGCCCTAACTTGTTCAACCTATCTCTGTAACTTAGTTGTTGAAACCCAGGCAACATTCTAGTAAATCTCCTCTGTACTCTCTCTATTTTGTTGACATCCTTCCTATAAATAGGCGACCAAAATTGTACACCTTTAACCCTCTCACCTAAAAGCTGTGCCCTCTCGAGTTGGACTCTGGGAACAAGTTTCTGACCATCTACCAAACCTCTCATAAACCTGCCCTATCCACGTACCTGTCCAAATGTTTCTTAAACATTGCGCTAGTCCCAGCCTCTACTCAACAGCCAAAATTCTGTCGCCACCTTTTGCTGTGGTATTTTATTTAATTCACATGTTTAATCAATAATGTTTTATTATTAATGTTTAATGTTTTATGAGTCATTCCTAACTGTCACTGTATGTCATGTTGTCAGTTGTGGGCGGAGCACCAAGGCAAATTCCTTGTATGTGAATATTTGGCCAATAAACTTATTCATTCAACTCTACCGCTGCGCCACCGCGCCGTACAGTACAGCACAGGAACAGGCCCTTCAGCCCACAATGTCCATGCTGGACATGATGCCAAGTTAAACTGACCTTCTCTGCCACACCGTGATCCACATCCCTCCATTGACTGCATATCCGCGTGCCCGCTTAAGACATATGTAAATATGTATCTGCCTTGTATCTGTATCTTATAGAAACATATAAAATTATAAAAGGACTGGACAAGCCAGATGCAGGAAAAAATGTTCCCAATGTTGGGCGAGTCCAGAACCAGGGGCCACACAGTTTTAGAATAAAGGGGAGGTCATTTAAGACTGAGGTGAGAAAAAACTTTTTCACCCAGAGAGTTGTGAATTTTATGGAATTCCCTGCCACAGAGGGCAGTGGAGGCCAAGTCACTGGATGGATTTATGAGAGAGTTAGATAGAGCTCTAGGGGCTAGTGGAGTCAAGGGGATATGGGGAGAAGGCAGGCACGGGTTATTGATAGGGGACGATCAGCCATGATCACAATGAATGGCGGTGCTGGCTCGAAGGGCCGAATGGCCTCCTCCCTGCACCTATTTTCTATGTTTCTCTGTTCCCACCACCCCCAGCAGCGCCTTGCTGGCCCCCGCCATCCTCTATGTGTAAATGAATGTTGTCCCACACAGGTTAAGCTTTCACCCTCTCACCTAAAGGCTGTGCCTTCTTGAGTTGGTTTTCTGACCATTTACCGAACATTTGCCTCTCATAGTTTTATATACTTGTCTCTCCTCAACCTCCGACCTTCCAAGGAAAACAATCCAAGTCTATGCAACCTCTCCCTGAAACAATAGACAATAGACATAGGTGCAGGAGTAGGCCATTCGGCCCTTCAAGCCAGCACCACCATTCAATGTGATCATGGCTGATCATCCCCAATCAGTACCCCGTTCCTGCCTTCTCCCCATATCCCCGACTCCTCTATCTTGAAGAGCCCTATCTAGCTCTCTCTT
>JAWMAR010000072.1:3382294-3424794 GCA_036785375.1 Leucoraja ocellata
GGCCTGTTTCCGCCCTGTGTCTCTAAACTAAACTAAACCTATAGTTTCCCTCTCCCCCGACTCTCAGTCTGAAGAAGGGTCTCCACCCGAAACCTCACCCATACCTTCTCTCCAGAGATGCTGTCTGTCCCGCTGAGTTACTCCAGCACTCTGTGTCTGTCTTCGGTGTGAACCAACATCTGCAGTTCCTTCCTGCACATCTGTCGAAGGGCCCGTGACCTCCCCTGGGCAACAATATCAGGACGTTGCCAAGACTCCAGGGCCTGTGCTTCATTTTAGTTTAGTTTATTGTCATGTGTACCGAGGTACAGTGAAAACACTTTAGACCAGAGATACAACACAGAAACAGGCTGTTTTGGCCATGGGCAGAAATCCTGGGTGGACAAGGGAGACACACCCCCCCCCATGTTTTGTAATCCGGACTTTGAAATTCGGTGAAAATAAAATCTACTGAGATCTCCGCTTTCCTCGAGACAGTCGGGGTGTCACTGTTATGCGCTTGTTCAATGTCTCTATTAACATCGTATTAACACCATGTGTCACCAATTGTGTTTTAACCTTCAAGTATTACCGGAGGTATTCACGGAGAATTTCTTAAATCTGTCTGATGCGGGTACAGTTACCATTTGAACTAATTGGATGTATTGGTGGATGGGAAAGATTTAAACAGGTAGGTATTGGATTTAAACGGGTCAGGACATTAAGGGCTTCGGTCGAACTGGTTTTCTGGCTGGCTTGCAGGTCACTCACGATATTAAGTATGTTTTTCCCATCTCTCTCTCTTTCCCCCCCCCCCACCCCCCCCCCCCCCCCCCCCCCCCCAAGGTTGGTTCTTCTGTTTGCCTTTATTTGCTTCAGTGTTATTTCATGGTAGCTTTTGAAAGATTCAAGCGGATCTCAGACGCTTTATCAGGGCTGAATGGCAGATCACAATGAATGGCCGTGTTGGCTCGAAGGGCCGAATGGCCTCCTCCCGCACCTATTTTCTATGTTTCTATGACCTGTTCGCGGGGCCTTTCATCGCCCGGCGCGGCTTAAAATCAATCTGCTGCATCGAGGCGATCAACGCTCCCGATGTTGAAGCCCCCGCCTGGCGATGAAAGGCCCCGCCAACGGGCCGGTTGAAGCCCCGCGATTCGGGGCGGACAAAGTCGCTGTTGCTGGAGTTCGGAGTCGGTCACCAAACAAGTCAGCTCCCGGTGTTACCGTCCACGGGGCCCACGGCCGAAGCCTCGCGTGTGTGTGCGCGCGCGGCCACCAAGAAAAGTGGTGGTGACGTTTCAGAGTGCTGGAGTAACTCAGCGGGTCAGGCAGCATCTATGGAGCTAAGGAAATAGGCAATGTTTCGGGCCGAAACCCGTAAGGGTTTCGGCCCGAAACGTTGCCTATTTCCAGAAGGATTTCGGCCCGAAAAGTTGCCTATTTCCTTAGCTCCATAGATGCTGCTGCACCCATAACTCAGCGGGTCAGGCAGCATCTGTGGAGAACATGGATAGGTGACGTTTCACAGAGTGCTGGAGTAACTCAGCGGGTCAGGCAGCATCTGTGGAGAACATGGATAGGTGACGTTTCAGATACAGACCCATCTTCAGACTGCTGAGCCTCCAAAGATGCTGCGTGGACCACTCCAGCACTTTGGGATCCATATCCCCCCCCCCCCCCCCCCATTCCCTGCATTCGGCACGAAACGTCGCCTATTTCCTTCGCTCCATAGATGCTGCTGCACCCGCTGAGTTTCTCCAACTTTTTTGTGTACCTTCGATTCTCCAGCATCTGCAGTTCCTTCTTAAACACGAATGAATACGTTTATTGGCCAAGTATTCACATACAAGGAATTTGCCTTGGTGCTCCGCCCGCAAGTGACAACGTGACATACAGTGACAGTTACGAATGACACACAAAACATTAAACATTAATAATAATAAAACATTATCGATTAAACATGTGAATTAAATAAAATACCAGAGCAAAAGGAGGCTACAGATTTTTGGCTGTTGCGTAGAGCAACTACTCATGGATAAAAGCTGTTTTTATGTCTGGCTGTGGCAGCTTTGACAGTCCGGAGTCGCCTTCCAGAGGGAAGTGATTCAAAGAGTTTGTGGCCAGGGTGAGAGGGGTCAGAGATGATCTTGCCCGCTCGCTTCCTGGCCCTTGCAGTGTACAGTTCATCAATGGAGGGAAGGTTGCAGCCAATAACCTTCTCTGCTGATCTGCAGCCTCCAGGTGTCGTGCTTGGTGGCTGAGCCAAACCAGACCATGATGGAGAAGGTGAGGACAGACTCTACGATGGCCGTGTAGAATTGGACCATCATTGCCTGTGGCAGATTGTGCTTCCTCAGCTGCCGCAGGAAGTACATCCTCTGTTGGGCCTTTTTGACTGTGGAGTCGATGGTAGCCGCCCACTTAAGGTCCTTGGAGATGATGGTTCCCAGGAACTTAAAAGACTCCTTTTCCTCCAAGGAACTTAAAAGACCAGGGACAAATTACAGAGCCAATGAACCTACAAACCTGTACGTCTTTGGAGTGTGGGAGGAAACCGGAGCAACTACACCACTACGCCATTGTGCTGCCCTAGTCTTAGACATTTCCACTCTAGGGGAAAGGTTCTGAGTGTCTACCATATCTGTGCCTCTCACCATTTTATATACATCAGGTGTTTCTTGCTATTGAGGGAGTGCAGCGTAGGTTCACCAGGTTAACTCCCGGGATGGCGGGACTGTCATAGAATGGAGCGGCTGGGCTTGTACACTCTGGAGTTTAGAAGGATGAGAGGGCATCTTATTGAAACGTATAAGATTGTTAAGGGCTTGGACACGCTAGAGGCAGGAAACATGTTCCTGATGTTGGGGGAGTCCAGAACCAGGGGCCACACAGTTTAAGAATAAGGGGTAAGACATTTAGGACGGAGACGAGGAAAAAAAAAGGAAATTGAAAAAAATGAGAAAATAATTCTCTGCCTCGGAGGGCAGTGGAGGCCGGTTCTCTGGATGCTTTCAAGAGAGAGCTAGATAGGGCTCTTAAAGATAGCGGAGTCAGGGGATATGGGGAGAAGGCAGGAACGGGGTACTGATTGGGGATGATCCTGCCTTCGAAGTGCTGGCTCGAAGGGCCGAATGGTCTACTCCTGCACCTATTGTCCATAGCCTATTGTCACCCCTCAGCCTCTGACCAAACTGAGGCAATGTAAAAACTCACTTCCAATGAATTACTCCCGTCTAACACCACAAATAGCTCGACATTCCACACGACTCTCTGCATGACCTCTGCCTCCTCTGTTTAATGTGGAATAAACATCTTGCGGGTAAGTTTCTCAACACATTTCAAGAAGTAAACATGACTTAAGAGCATGCTGTTCATTCAGATCACATTTATACTCTAATATATCGTGGAAAAACATGCAAGTCTTTCATCAGATTATGACTGGATAATCAAGGGGGTTGAAATATTGAAGCAGAAACAAGGAACTGCAGATGCTGGTTAATACATAAAAAGACACAGAGTGCTGGAGTAACTCAGCGGGTCAGGCAGCATCTGTGGAGAACATGGATAGGTGACGTTTCACAGAGTGCTGGAGTAACTCAGCGGGTCAGGCAGCGTCTGTGGAGAGGAGGAATGGGTGACGCTTCTTCAGATTGTGAGTTTGGAGAGGGTGTAAAGAGATAATGAAGGGTAAGGTGTGAAGCCAACAGATCAAAGAGGATGTTGATAAGGAAAAGTAGAATGATTCGTTGTTACCTATCCATGTTCTCCACAGATGCTGCCTGACCCGCTGAGTTATGGTGCAGCAGCATCTATGCAGCTAAGGAAATGGGCAACTTTTCGGGCCGAAATCCTTCTGGAAATAGGCAACGTTTCGGGCCGAAACCCATATGGGTTTCGGCCCGAAACGTTGCCTATTTCCTTAGCTCCATAGATGTTGCCTGACCCGCTGAGTTACTCCAGCACTCTGTGAAACGTCACCTATCCATGTTCCCCACAGATGCTGCCTGACCCGCTGAGTTACTCCAGCACTGTGTGAAACGTCACCTATCCATGTTCTCCACAGATGCTGCCTGACCCGCTGAGTTACTCCAGCACTCTGTGAAACGTCACCTATCCATGTTCTCCACAGATGCTGCCTGACCCGCTGAGTTACTCCAGCACACTGTGAAACGTCACCTATCCATGTTCTCCACAGATGCTGCCTGACCCGCTGAGTTACTCCAGCACTCTGTGTCCTGTTGTGTCACTTGGCGACCGTTACAAGTGTGCAGTGGCTGTCCAAATATTGGAATTAGCGTTCCCAGAATAAAGTTACCACCAAGGGTAAATAATCTGGATTGAGTGCACAAAAGCAGATAAACAAGTTGGAAGGACTGGGCCCAGGAACCTACAAGGATGCCTTTGCTATTTGGCCTGAGTTGTTCAAAAGAGTTGGTCAGCAGAAGTTCAGATCGGTTTACTGTCAGGTGTACCGAGCGAGGTACGGTGAAAAGCTATTTGTTGCGTGCTGTCCTGTCAGCGGAAAGACAGTACATGGTCATCCCTGCAACTCAATAGCAACACATCTGTAGATGCCCAAAGCACAATGCATGGTGGCACATGTACTGCCCCACGGTGGATCATGATAAAGTAGGCCGCAGTCAACGGGGCTTTGTGATGGGGAGGTCTTGCTTGACAAATCTGCTGGGATTCTTTGAAGCAGGACAGACAAAGGAGAGTCATTAGACAATAGACAATAGACAATAGGTGCAGGGGTCGTCCATTCGGCCCTTCGAGACAGCACCGCCATCCAATGTGATCATGGCTGATCATCCACAATCAGTATCCCGTTCCTGCCTTCTCCCCATATCTCCCGACTCCGCTATCTTTAAGAGCCCTATCTAGATCTCTCTTGAACGTATCCAGAGATTAAATAAGGAATAATCAAGGAAGATGAGAGGCAGATGCTAGCACTAATCTAGCAGGCTGGCTGGCTGAAGACAAAGAGTAGTAATAAAGGGGGCTTTTTTCTAGTTGGCCGCCAGTGCCTAGCGGAGTTCCGCAGGGGTCGGTTGCTGGGGCCGCTGCTCTTCACGTTGTGTATTAATGATTTGGACGAGGGGGATTGAAGGCTTTGTGGCCAGGTTTGCGGATGATACGAAAATAGGTGGAGGGACAGGTAGTGTAGAGAAAGCAGGGACTCTGCAGAAGGACTCGGACAGGTTGGGAGAGTGGACCGAGAAGTGGCAGATGGAATATAGTGGACCAAAGTGTGGACATGCATTTTGGTCGTGGGAATAAAGGCGTGGACTATTTTCTAAATGGGGAGGGAATGCAGAATTCAGAGGTGCAAAGGGACTTGGGAGCTGGTGCAGGATTCCCAAAAGGTTAATCTGCAAGTCGAATCCGTAGTAAAGAAAGCAAACTCAATGCCAGCATTTATTTCAAGAGGGCTTGTGTACAAAAACAGGGATGTAATGCTGAGGCAACATCTATGGAGCTAAGGAAATAGGCAACGTTTCGGGCCGAAACCCGTAAGGGTTTTGGCCCGAAACGTTGCCTATTTCCAGAAGGATTTCGTCCCGAAAAGTTGCCTATTTCCAGAAGGATTTCGTCCCGAAAAGTTGCCTATTTCCTTAGCTCCATAGATGCTGCTGCACCATAACTCAGCGGGTCAGGCAGCATCTGTGGGTTAGGGTTAGGGTTAGGGTTAGGGTTAGGCCACATTTGGAATACTGTGAACAGTTTTGGGCCCCATATCTGAGGAAGGATGTGCCGGCTCTGGAGAGGGTCCAGAGGAGGTTTACAAGAATGATCCCAGGAATGAGTGGGTTAACCTATGATGAGCGTTTGACAGCACTGGGCCTGTACTCGCTGGAGTTTAGAAGGATGGGGGGGACCTCATTACAGAAGCTTACAGAATAATGAAAGGCCTGGACAGAGTGGATGTGGAGTGGATGTTTCCACTAGTTGGAGAGTCTAGGACTAGAGGTCACAGCCTCATTATAAAAGGACATATCTATTAGGAAGGAGATGAGGAGGAATTTCTTCAGTCAGTGGGCGGTGAATCTGTGGAATGCTTTGCCACAAACGGCTGTGGAGGCCGAGTCAGTGGATATTATTAAGGCAGAGATAGATAGATTCTTGATTAGAACGGGTGTCAGGAGTTAAGGGGAGAAGGCAGGAGAATGGGGTTGGGAGGGAGAGATAGATCAGCCATGATTGAATGGCGGATTAGACTTGATGGGCCGAATGGCCTCATCCTGCTCGTTTCACTTATGAACTTACGAGGCAACATTTTCACATGGAGAATGGTGGCTGTATGGAAATAGATAGCAGAGGAGACATACACGGAACTGCAGATCCTGGTTTGTATTTAAATAAAGACACAATGTACTGGAGTAAATGAGTCTGAAGAGGGCTCGTGACTGTGAAACGTCACCTATCCATGTTCTCCACAGATGCTGCCTGACCCGCTGAGTTACTCCAGCACTCTGTGAAACGTCACCTATCCATGTTCTCCACAGATGCTGCCTGGCCCGCTGAGTTACTCCAGCACTCTGTGAAACGTCACCTATCCATGTTCTCCACAGATGCTGCCTGACCCGCTGAGTTATGGTGCAGCAGCATCTATGGAGCTAAGGAAATAGGCAACTTTTCGGGCCGAAATCCTTCTGGAAATAGGCAACCTTTCGGGCCGAAACCCTTACGGGTTTCGGCCCGAAACGTTGCCTATTTCCTTAGCTCCATAGATGCTGCCTGACCCGCTGAGTTACTCCAGCACTCTGTGAAACGTCACCTATCCATGTTCTCCACAGATGCTGCCTGACCCGCTGAGTTACTCCAGCACTCTGTGAAACGTCACCTATCCATGTTCTCCACAGATGCTGCCTGACCCGCTGAGTTACTCCAGCACTCTGTGTTTTTTTGTACATTTAAAATACATCTGGGCAGTCACGGTGGGGCAGCGGGTAGAGTTGCTGCCTCACAGCGCCAGAGACCCGGGCCAGAGAGCATCCTAA
Organism: Leucoraja ocellata; assembly: GCA_036785375.1. Lineage (NCBI taxonomy): Eukaryota > Metazoa > Chordata > Chondrichthyes > Rajiformes > Rajidae > Leucoraja > Leucoraja ocellata. Next base: position 3,389,278 of record JAWMAR010000072.1, read on the forward strand.
CTACGGGTGCTGTCTGTGCGGAGTTTGTACGTTTTCCCCGTGACCTGCGTGGGTTTTCTCCGGGTGCTCCGGGTTTCCTCCCACACTCCTAAGACGTGCAGGTTTGTAGGTTAATTGGCTTGGTGTAAATTGTAAATTGTAAATTGACCCCAGGATAGTATTAGTCAGCATGGAGTCGATGGGCAGAAGGGCCCTTTTCCGTGCTGGATGACTCCATGACTCAAAACCATAATTAATTCTGCAGAATTTTGTGTTGATCTAAGTTCTGGACAACCGTTCTTCGTTGTTTAAGTCAGTAGGATGAGTCATTTTGGAGTTTATTTATTCAATTTAAAGGTCTTGTAACTGGCGTGAGATGTGGTCCTCGAGAAGTGTAACCACACTCCTCGCAGAGTCTTGAGCAACTCATTGATGCTGTAAGGAAATGCATCTCATCTTTCCATGATGAAGCTATTGACTGTGGCCATTCATCCCAACTCGACCCCCCCGGCCAACATGCCCCATTCTTGCTATTGAGGGAGTGCAGCGTAGGTTTACAAGGTTAATTCCCGGGATGGCGGGACAGTCATATGCTGAGAGAATGGAGCGGCTGGGCTTGTATACTCTGGAGTTTAGAAGGATGAGAGGGCATCTCATTGAAACATATAACATTATTAAGTGTTTATACACGCTAGAGGCAGGAAACATGTTCCCAATGTTTGGGGGAGTCCAGAACCAGGGGCCACACAGTTTAAGAATAAGGGGTAAGCCATTTAGAACGGAGACGAGGAAACACTTTTTCTCACAGAGAGTGGTGAGTCTGTGGAATTCTTTGCCTCAGAGGGCGGTGGAGGCCGGTTCTCTGGATGCTTTCAAGAGAGAGCTAGATAGAGCTCTTAAAGATAGCGGAGTCAGGGGATATGGGGAGAAGGCAGGAACGGGGTACTGATTGGGGATGATCAGCCATGATCACATTGAATGGCGGTGCTGGCTAGAAGGGCCGAATGGCCTACTCCTGCACCTATTGTCTATTGTCTATCTACAAATAGTTCAAATACTTCAGATAGCCCTTGCTTTCCCTCTCTCTCCATCCACTCCCCCTTCCCAGTTCTCCCACTGGTCTTAGTCTCCGACTACATTCTATCTCTGACCCGCCCCCTGCCCTGACATCAGTGTGAAGAAGGGTCTCGTCCCGAAATGTCGCCCATTCCTTCTCTCCAGAGATGCTGCCTGACCCGCTGAGTTACTCCAGCACTCTGTGAAACGTCACCTATCCATGTTCTCCACAGATGCTGCCTGACCCACTGAGTTACTCCGGCACTCTGTGAAACGTCACCTATCCATGTTCTCCACAGATGCTGCCTGACCCACTGAGTTACTCCGGCACTCTGTGTGTTTGTGTGTGTGAGTGTGTGAGTGTGAGAGAAAGCGTGAGAGAGAATGTGAGTGGGAGAGAGTGTGTGAGAGTGAGAATAAGCATGGTAGTGGGTGTATGTGTGTGTGGGAGTGTGGGAGTGTGTGAGTGTGAGAGGGAGAGTGTCAAGTCAAGTCAAGTCAAGTTAAAAAGACACACAGAAGCCACATAATCTATAAAAACATATACTTCTCTAGAACTAAAAAGGACAAAAATGCCTAAAACCCTATATGAAGGGGAAAGTGAGAGCATTGTCAATTACACAAACCCTATATAAACAGTGTTGATTGCATTGTAAATTGCACAGGCCCAGGAGACAATATAATATAATATAAAATGATGTGCTATGAGGTAAGTCAGGACATCAGTTCATTTTGTTTTGGCCAAGAGTCTCACTGTGGCAGGGAAGAAGCTCTTAAAAAAAGCGTGTTCTGTTTGTGACGATGCTGTCCGCTCGTCTGTGCCTGAGTTTTTGTGTTTGAGCAGGGAGTGAGCTGGATGTAGTGTGTCTCTGATGATTCTCTCTGCTCTTTTTTTGACAGCGCTGTGTATAGATTGTATCCATGGAGGGGAGTTCAGTTCTGATAATCCTCTCTGCAGTCTTTATGACTCTTTGCAGAGCCAGGATTCCTCTCTGTCTGTGTGGTGTTTCCATACCACACCGTGATGCCTGTGGTGAGGATGCTCTCGATCAGTCCTTTGTAGACCTGGGTGAGAGGGCGACAGTGCAGACCAGCAAAGATAGTCCGAGGGTCTCCAATGAGGTAGATAGTAGTTCAGGACCGCTCTCTGGTTGTGGTTGGATGGTTCAGTTGCCTGATAACAGCTGGGAAGAAACTGTCCCTGAATCTGGAGGAGACGAATCTGAAAAAAGGTCTCGACCTGAAAGGTCACCTATTTCCTTTGCTCCATAGATGCTGCCTCACCCGCTGAGTTTCTCCAGCATTTTTGTCTACCTGAATCTGGAGGTGTGTGTGTTTTCACATTTCTGTACCTTTTGCCTGATGGGAGAGGGGAGAAGAGGGAGTGGCCGGGGTGATAGGAAGGATGTCAACAAAATAGAGAGAGTACAGAGGAGATTTACTAGAATGTTGCCTGGGTTTCAACAACTAAGTTACAGAGATGGGTTGAATAAGTTAGGTCTTTATTCTCTGGAGCGCAGAAGGTTAAGGGGGGACTTGATAGAGGTCTTTAAAATGATGAGAGGGATAGACAGAGTTGACGTGGATAAGCTTTTCCCTTTGAGAATAGGGAAGATTCAAACAAGAGGACATGACTTCAGAATTAAGGGACAGAAGTTTAGGGGTAACATGAGGGGGAACTTCTTTACTCAGAGAGTGGTAGCAGTGTGGAATGAGCTTCCAGTGGAAGTGGTGGAGGCAGGTTCGTTGGTACCATTTAAAAATAAATTGGATAGGCATATGGATGAGAAGGGAATGGAGGGTTATGGTATGAGTGCAGGCAGGTGGGACTAAGGGAAAAAAGTTGTTCGGCACGGACTTGTAGGGCCGAGATGGCCTGTTTCCATGCTGTAATTGTTATATGGTTATATGGTTTTATGGTTATATGGAGACTGGTCCTTGATGATGCTGCTGGCCTTGCCGAGGCAGCATGAGGTGTAGACGGAGTCAATGGAAGGGAGGGAGTGCCGTAACAATGAGGGTTCATTGTGGTCTCAAGTTCCATAAAACGCAGCAGTGGGTTTTAGTAAAAATTAATGGAATAATGGGCGGGAAACAGTGGAATGAAAGATAAACATTGGCGACAGGACCGGCAATAACACCATCGCTCTTCCTCAAAGCCGTGGCGTGTGCGATAAATGATCGCTAATAAAAATATAGAAATGGAAACATTAATGGGGCGGGAGAGGTGAGAAATCCTCAGCAGCTGGCGGCCAAATATGGTGAGGTTGTGAGGACATGGGCAAGGGCAATAGACAATAGACAATGGGTGCAGGAGGAGGCCATTCGGCCCTTCGAACCAGCACCGCCATTCAATGTGATCATGGCTGATCATCCCCAATCAGTACCCCGTTCCTGCCTTCTCCCCATATCCCCTGACTCCGCTATAACCATATAACATAGAAACATAGAAACATAGAAATTAGGTGCAGGAGTAGGCCATTCGGCCCTTCGAGCCTGCACCGCCATTCAATATGATCATGGCTGATCATCCAACTCAGTATCCCGTACCTGCCTTCTCTCCATACCCCCTGATCCCCTTAGCCACAAGGGCCACATCTAACTCCCTCTTAAATATAGCCAATGAACTGGCCTCAACTACCCTCTGTGGCAGAGAGTTCCAGAGATTCACCACTCTCTGCGTGAAAAAAGTTCTTCTCATCTCGGTTTTAAAGGATTTCCCCTTTATCCTTAAGCTGTGACCCCTTGTCCTGGACTTCCCTAACATCGGGAACAATCTTCCTGTATCTAGCCTGTCCAACCCCTTAAGTTGTTATAACCATATAACAATTACAGCACGGAAACAGGCCATCTCGGCCCTACAAGTCCGTGCCGAACAACTTTTTACCCTTAGTCCCACCTGCCTGCACTCCTAACTATCTTTAAGAGCCCTATCTAGCTCTCTCCTGAAAGCATCCAGAGAACCGGCCTCCACCGCCCTCTGAGGCAGAGAATTCCACAGACTCACAACTCTCTGTGAGAAAAAGTGTTTCCTCGTCTCCATTCTAAATGGCTTACCCCTTATTCTTAAACTGTGTGGCCCCTGGTTCTTGACTCCCCCAACATCGGGAACATGTTTCCTGCCTCTAGCGTGTCCAAACCCTTAACAATCTTATATGTTTCAATGAGATGCCCTCTCATCCTTCTAAACTCCAGAGTGTACAAGCCCAGCTGCTCCATTCTCTCAGTATATGACAGTCCCGCCATCCCGAGAATTAACCTTGTAAACCTTCGCTACACTCCCTCAATAGCAAGAATGTCCTTTCACCTCAAATTAAGGGACCAAAACTGTACACAATACTCCAGGTTTCTGAGTTGGATGATCAGCCATGATCACATTGAATGGCGGTGCTGGCTCGAAGGGCCGAATGGCCTACTCCTGCACCTATTTTCTATGTTTCTAGGTTTCTATGTAGGTCCAACGCTGGTTTGAGTCATAGAGTGATACAGTGTGGAAACAGGCCCTTCAGCCCAACCTGCCCACACCGGCCAACACAGCAGCTACACCAGTCCCAAACCTCTTTTGTCTATGATGTAATCTATGAGTACATGTCCACATAACTTTTATTCCACAACAAGTAAGTACTTAATTGTTCCATTGGAGAGCTTAGCTTAGTTTAGTTTAGATTTACAGCGCGGAAACCCGGCTTGTACTCGCTAGAATTTAGGAGATTGAGAGGGGATCTTATAGAAACTTACAAAATTCTTAAGGGGTTGGACAGGCTAGATGCAGGAAGATTGTTCCCGATGTTGGGGAAGTCCAGGACAAGGGGTCACAGTTTAAGGATAAGGGGGAAATCCTTTAGGACTGAGATGAGAAAAACATTTTTCACATGGAGAGTGGTGAATCTCTGGAATTCTCTGCCACAGAAGGTAGTTGAGGCCAGTTCATTGGCTATATTTAAGAGGGAGTTAGATGTGGCTAAGGGGATCAGGGGGTATGGAGAGAAGGCAGGTACAGGATACTGAGTTGGATGATCAGCCATGATCATATTGAATGGCGGTGCAGGCTCAAAGGGCCGAATGGCCTACTCCTGCACCTATTTTCTATGTTCTATGTTTCTATGAAACAGGCCACTCGGCCCACTAGGTCCGTGCCGACCAGCGATCTCCGCACACTAACACCATCCTACACCCACTAGGGACAATTATTACATATATACCAATCCAGTTAACCTACAGACCTGTACCAGTGCTGGGACCACAGCTATTTACAATATACATCAATGATTTGGATGAAGGGATTCAAAGTAACATTAGCAAATTTGCAGATGAACTAAGGACCCGGAAATCCTCGATGAATGTTTGAATAAACATCTTAACACAGATAAATAAATATCCTACATTTATAATATCCTGTTAGATGCTGAGGTCCTGTCGACGGAGCCACACAGACAAGCATGGGGAAATGAATTGGCTCAATCATAGAAACATAGAAACATAGAAAATAGGTGCAGGAGTAGGCCATTCGGCCCTTCGTGCCTGCACCGCCATTCAATGTGATCATGGCTGATCATCCAACTCAGTATCCTGTTCCTGCCTTCTCTCCATACCCCCTGATCCCTTTAGCCACAAGGGCCACATCTAACTCCCTCTTAAATATAGCCAATGAACTGTGGCCTCAACTACCTTCTGTGGCAGAGAGTTCCAGAGATTCACCACTCTCTGTGTGAAAAATGTTTTCCTCATCTCGGTCCTAAAAGATTTCCCCCTTATCCTTAAACTGTGACCCCTTGTTCTGGAATCCATAACGAAGGATAAATGGGATGAAAGCTTACAACATATACATTACTGTTTGTTAAACGCCAGACATTCTTTAATACAATTTAAAGTACTACAGGTATATAGATTATATTACTCCAAAACAAAATTAAACAGAATGTTTCCAAATATCTCACCGATCTGTGATAAATGTCAATACCTAGAAGCCAACAACTCATACCTTAGAAACATACAAAATAGTTGCAGGAGGAGGCCATTCGGCCCTTCGAGCCAGCATTCATTGTGATCATGGCTGATTGTCCCCAATCAATAACCCGTGCCTGCCTTCTCCCCATATCCCTTGACTCCACTAGCCCCTAGAGCTCTATTTAACTCTCTCTTAAATCCATCCAGTGATTTGGCCTCCACTGCCCTCTGTGGCAGGGAATTCCACAAATCCACAACTCTCTGGGTGAAAAAGTTTTTTCTCACCTCAGTTTTAAATGACCTCCCCTTTATTCTAAGACTGTGGCCCCTGGTTCTGGACTCGCCCAACATTGGGAACATTTTTCCTGCATCTATCATGTCCAGTTCTTTTATAATTTTATATGTCTCTATAAGATCCCCCCTCATCCTTCTAAACTCCAGTGAATATGAGCCTAGTCTTTTCAATCTTTCCTCATATGACAGTCCCGCCATCCCTTGGTAAATTGCGTAATAATTAAAAAAATTTGGATGTATATTTTAAAAATAATTTCTGAAGTTGTAAATATTTAATTGGATCCCGATCCAAAATTAATAATATTAGGAATATCAGAACAAAGTATAAAACTTACAACTAATCAAAGACATGTTCTTGATTCCAGTATAATAACTGGGAAAAAATTAATACTAAGAATTTGGAAAAACCCAACAACTCCCACAATTCAAATGTGGATTTCAGAAATATCTGCGACATTACACTTGGAAAAATTTAGACTTGTCTTAACTGACAAATCAGAACTATTTGTTAGAATATGGTCTCTGATTTTTTTAAAGAGGTAAACTGGTTCAACACAGAAACTGGACTGAAACCCAAGCTCAGGATTGGATGAATAACTACTAGCAATGTTACAAAATTTTGAGATTTAAAAAATCAATTCTGTAATTTATCCCGTCAGATAAAGCATAAAACTAAGTTTAATTTGACACCTAATTCACTTTCATATCTTCAGTATTAAAAAAGTTATGGCCATTTTCATACTCGGAAAGTAGCATCTTGTTCCCTGTTGCTTTTCCATTGACTTAACTCAAAAGCTGTGGTCAAGGACAGTGAAATGGCCATAACTTTCTTAAACATTAAGAGAACTGAAAGAAATGTTCAGTTATTATAGATTGAAGCATTCTGAACAAAAATATGAAACAATCTCACTTGGATGACCTGAAATTAAAGCATATAATTAGTTAGTTACCTAATTGTAGCTAATTACAAAATTCAATTACTAGATCTAAACATCTACCCATTTCTTACGAATAGATTAACATTTTTAAATAGCCTAAAACCCCTTTTTCACGGGGCGACTTGACGCAAGAGTTAACCAAAGTTGAACATCGTGGGAACCTCTTGCGATAACCGTACGGCATTCGTGGACCACCGTGGCGCTAACGGCAGGTACTCGTGTAACTTGGTGACTCGGGAGAAAATTCAAACAAGCTTGAATTTCTCCAAGAGTGACTTGTACACTTGTGGTTGAACATTGCAACATTATATGCACGTAGTGGCCAGTGCGATATCCGTACTGACTCTTGCGTTTACCGTGGGAACTCGTGCGAACGGTGAGCCCGGAAGCTGGACAGAGGGGACAGAAGGTGAGTAAAAATTGCCTTCAGTGGGATTGAATTAATAAAATAAAGATTTGCATCCGCATATGGACATCAACTTATTCATGAGTTATGTTAATGAGATTCAAGAGAATAACCATAATCTTTAAAAGGGACTTTACTGAAAGGTCCCGCATTTTTATGGTCCGTGAGAAATTTTTCACATGTACTTCTTTGAGAGATACAGCTCGGAGTCCTCGCTGACCAGCGATCGATGCCTTTCCGAAGCAGGGTCCGGAACGCTACCAATCAATGTTCTCCAGATACCTGTGTAAAGGAGTGAACTGCACATGCTGGTTTAAAACGAAGACAGACACAAAAAGCTGGAGTAACTCAGCGAGTCAAGCAGCCTCTCTGGAGAAAAATAGGTGATGTTTCGGGACGAGACACATCTTCAGACTCAATTCCGATTAGGATGTCTGAAGAACGATTCCGATTCGAATCGCCACCTATTCTTTTTCTCCAGAGATGCTGCCTGACCCGCTGACTTACTCCAGCTTTTTATGTTTTTCTTCCCAGATCTGACTTACCTGCTGAGTTACACCATCATTTTGTGTCCGTGTTCACTATGAACATTGAATTATTTAATTTTAGGTAACTTACACTCTCTCTCTCTCGCCCACCCACTCCAGCCCCCCCCCCCCTCCTCCCCCATGCAGTAATTGTCCGTTAACCAGTCCAAGGTTTGCAACGCTGGTTCCCTATTGGGATCACACTATCCCTAGCCAACAATTGGCATATTAAGGGGTTGGACAGGCTAGATGCAGGAAGATTGTTCCCGATGTTGGGGAAGTCCAGGACAAGGGGTCACAGCTTAAGGATAAAGGGGGAAATCCTTTAAAACCGAGATGAGGAGTACTTTTTTCACACAGAGAGTGGTGAATCTCTGGAACTCTCTGCCACAGAGGGTAGTCGAGGCCAGTTCATTGGCTATATTTAAGAGGGAGTTAGATGTGGCCCTTGTGGCTAAAGGGATCAGAGGGTATGGAGAGAAGGCAGGTACGGGATACTGAGTTGGATGATCAGCCATGATCATATTGAATGGCGGTGCAGGCTCGAAGGGCCGAATGGCCTACTCCTGCACCTAATTTCTATGTTTCTATGTTTCTATATCAGGGAACCAAATATAGACATAAAGTGCTGGAGTGATTCAGTGGGTCAGGCAGCATCTCTGGAGGAAAGGGTTAGGCGACATTTCGGTTCGGGGCCCTTCTTCAAAATACCCTGCTGAGGTCATCTGTTGTTGGCCCTGATTTGTCCCGGTCTTTTCTTGCTTCCAGTTCCCCCCTACAATCATCCCGAAGAAGGGTCCCGACCAAAAATGGAATCTATTCCTTTTCTCCACAGATGCTGCTTGGCCCGCTGAGTTACTCCAGCATTTTGTGTCTAACTTGCTGATTCAGACAGTTTTTGATTTACTCTGAAACACACGTTGGAAATTTAAACTTGGGCGCAACTAACATCGTCTTACTACCGTGGGAACTCTTTAACTCAGCGGGCAGGCAGCAGTTAATGTTGCTCCCTTCAGTTTCCCAGGGGATCGGGACGGGACAGGAGTTGGGAGGGAAAGGTGGGGGAGTCGAGGGAGAGGAGGGGGAGACAGATGGGGGTGGCTTAATTTACTGGCGGCGGGTGTCTGTCACTGAAACAGGCAGGTGAGATTTCACATCCACCTTGTGTGTGCCTCTCTCTCTCTCCCTCCCTCCCTCTCACACAGGCTGAGAGACTCTGCCTCAGTAACTGTGCTCGCTCCATCTGTGTCTCCCACATACACAGTAAAACTCTGCTTTGTGTGTGTATATACCAATTCAACCAAGGGAGGATATTAATAGTGTGTGGAAAAAAAACGTCATTTGTGCCACCTGATGATTTAATTACACTTGACAGTTTACAATGTCATTCAAGATTTAACGAGAAAGCTCGGGAGACGGACAAGTCACTCGCACAAATAACAGAAATGCCGAGTACCGTGAGAACTCTTTGTCTACCCCCCCTGTTATATCGTGCGATATCGTGCTAGACCACGACCACTTCACTCTGGCTACATCTTGCGTCAAGTCGCCCCGTGAAAAAGGCCTATTAGCGTCCAAATAACATTCACACAAGAATTCGCAATATAACATGATTTTTAAATCTCATTGTCATGGATTAATAGGCCAAATGGAAGGAATTTAGTGTTTAATTCCTGTAAATAATGGCCATTTAAATCATCTTGCGAGTGGGTTTTTCTGGAATGCAATCATTTGGAATGTTGCAGTTGCAGTGAATTTGAACCCCATGTTGGCAGGAAAAATACTGCCGGATCGGACGGGCTCCAAGTCACCTTCTCGCAACTTACAATTTTGATTAAAGGGATCTTAAGAAGTGCTTTTTAATGTAAAAATAAACAGCCTACCTTGCCTTGTCCTCTACGTGAGATCCGTCCTGTTGTCGGGGTTCGTGGCTTTAGAGGATGATTTTTAATTTACTATAGAAATTAAATGATCCAACTTAGTTTAAAAATAACTGCAGCGAATGAATGTTGCAGTGATTTTTCGTCAGCAACTAAACAGGCTGAACAACATGGATTTAAACAGCCCTGGTGGAAACGACATTTTAAACCCGCCCCCCTCTCAAAGACGTCAAAGTCGCGCACGCGGGCAGCGGCAGAACTGCAGCGCCGCTGAAGGTAATTTTGCAACATACCTATAACTACGCCTTATAATCTAAGGACTTATCTCCAAAATTGTTATTGGTAATTTTTTTTTTTTTTTTTTCCTTTTTTTTTATCCCTCCCTCTCTATTAGTTTATAGAAACATAGAAACATAGAAATTAGGTGCAGGAGTAGGCCATTCGGCCCTTTGAGCCTGCACCGCCATTCAATATGATCATGGCTGATCATCCAACTCAGTATCCTGTACCTGCCTTCTCTCCATACCCTCTGCTCCCCTTGGCCACAAGGGCCACATCTAACTCCCTCTTAAATATAGCCAATGAACTGGCCTCAACTACCCTCTGCGGCAGAGAGTTCCAGAGATTCACCACTTTCTGTGTGAAAAAAGTTCTCCTCATCTCGGTTTTAAAGGATTTCCCCCTTATCCTTAAGCTGTGACCCCTTGTCCTGGACTTCCCCAACATCGGGAACAATCTTCCTGCATCTAGCATGTCCAACCCCTTAAGAATTTTGTAAGTTTCTATAAGATCCCCTCTCAATCTCCTAAATTCTAGAGAGTATAAACCAAGTCTATCCAGTCTTTCTTCATAAGACAGTCCTGACATCCCAGGAATCAGTCTGGTGAACCTTCTCTGCACACCCTCTAAGCAATAATGTCCTTCCTCAGACTTGGAGACCAAAACTGCACGCAATACTCCAGGTGTGGTCTCACCAAGACCCTGTACAACTGCAGTAGAACCTCCCTGCTCCTATACTCAAATCCTCTTGCTATGAAAGCCAACATACCATTCGCTTTCTTTACTGCCTGCTGCACCTGCATGCCTACCTTCAATGACTGGTGTACCATGACACCCAGGTCTCGCTGCATCTCCCCCTTTCCCAATCGGCCACCATTTAGATAATAGTCTGCTTTCCCGTTTTTGCCACCAAAATGGATAACCTCACATTTATCCACATTATACTGCATCTGCCAAACATTTGCCCACTCACCCAGCCTATCCAAGTCACCTTGCAGTCTCCTAGCATCCTCCTCGCAGCTAACACTGCCCCCCAGCTTAGTGTCATCCGCAAACGTGGAGATATTGCCTTCAATTCCCTCATCCAGATCATTAATATATATTGTAATTAGCTGGGGTCCTAGCACTGAGCCTTGCCGTACCCCACTAGTCACTGCCTGCCATTGTGAAAAGGACCCGTTTACTCCTACTCTTTGCTTCCTGTTTGCCAGCCAGTTCTCTATCCACATCAATACTGAACCCCCAATAGACCTCTCTTTTCAGTTCTATCTTTCAAAACATTCTATAAAAAGAACAGAAGGTTTGTATTGATCAACAAACCGTGTTGTTATTATGTGTTCACCCTTCTAATAAACATAATTTTTTTTTTAATAAAAAAATTCCCGGGATGGCGGGACTGTCATATGCTGAGAGAATGGTGCGGCTGGGCTTGTACACTCTGGAGTTTAGAAGGATGAGAGGGTATCTCATTGAAACATATAAGATTGTTAAGGGTTTGGACGTGCTAGAGGCAGGAAACATGTTCTCGATGTTGGGGGAGTCCAGAACCAGGGGCCACAGTTTAAGAATAAGGGGTAAGCCATTTAGAACAGAGACGAGGAAACACTTTTTCACCCAGAGAGTTGTGAGTCTGTGGAATTCTCTGCTGGTGGAGGCGGGTTCTCTGGATACTTTCAAGAGAGAGCTAGATAGGGCTCTTAAAGAATGCAGAGTCAGGGGATATGGGGAGAAGGCACGAACGGGGTACTGATTGGGGATGATCAGCCATGATCACATTGAATGGCCGTGCTGGCTCGAAGGGCCGAATGGCCTACTCCTGCACCTGTTGTCTATTGTCTATTGGCCCATCAAGTCTACTCCGCCATTCAATCATGGCTGATCTATCTCTCCCACCTAACCCCATTCTCCTGCCTTCTCCCCATAACCCCTGACACCCATACTGATCAAGAATCTATCTATCTCTGCCTTAAAAATATCCATTGACTTGGCCTCCACAGCCGTCTGTGGTAATGAATTCCACAGATTCACCACCCTCTGACTAAATAAATTCCTCCTCATCTCCTTCCTAAAAGAACGTCCTTTAATTCTGAGGCTGTGACCTCTAGTCCTAGACTCTCCCACTAATGGAAACATCCTCTCCACATCCACTCTATCCAGGCCTTTCACTATTCGGTAAGATTCAATGAGGTCCCCCCTCATTCTTCTAAACTCCAGTGAGTACAGGCCCAGTGCCGACAAACGCTCATCATAGGTTAATCCACTCATTCCTGGGATCAATCTTGTAAACCTCCTCTGGACCATAAGTTATGTTCTCATGTACTTCCATAAGCTCTTATACACCACTGGGCAATTGAATACACCTCTATAATTCTGTTCCATATCCCAATCACCCTCTGTTTAAAAAATATTGCCACTAGTGTTCCTGTTAAACCTTTTCCCTCTCACTTTAAATGTTTAGAGGGATCTGGGGCAGAATCCAGACAGGTGGGACTAGTGTAGATGGTGGTGTGTGTGGAGACAGTGTTGGTTTACTCACTGTGTGTGTGTGTTAGTGTGTGAATGTGAGTATGAGGATGTGTGTGTGTGTGAGAGTACGTGTGTGTGTGAGTGAGAGTAAGTGTGTGTGTGTGTGAGTGTTTGAGTGTGTGTGAGAGTAAGTGTGTGTGTGTGTGTGTGTGTGAGAGTAAGTGTGTGTGTGTGAGAGTAAGTGTGTGTGTGTGTGTATGTGAGTGAGAGTAAGTGTGTGTGTGTGTGTGAGTGTTTGAGTGTGTGTGAGAGTACGTGTGTGTGTGTGTGAGAGTAAGTGTGTGTGTGTGTGTGTGTGTGAGAGAGAGTAAGTGTGTGTGTGTGTGTGTGTGAGTGTGTGTGAGAGTAAGTGTGTGTGTGTGTGTGAGTGTGTGTGAGAGTAAGTGTGTGTGTGAGAGTAAGTGTATGTGTGTGTGTGTGTGTGTGTGTGTGTGTGAAAGTAAGTGTGTGAGTGTGTGTGAGAGTAAGTGTGTGTGTGTGTGTGTGTGTGAGAGAGAGTAAGTGTGTGTGTGTGTGTGTGTGTGAGTGTGTGTGAGAGTAAGTGTGTGTGTGTGTGTGTGAGTGTGTGTGAGAGTAAGTGTGTGTGTGTGAGAGTGTGTGTGTGTGTGTGTGTGAGAGTAAGTGTGTGTGTGAGAGTAAGTGTATGTGTGTGTGTGTGTGTGTGAAAGTAAGTGTGTGAGTGTGTGTGAGAGTAAGTATGTGTGTGTGTGTGTGAGAATAAGTGTGTGTGTGTGTGTGTGTGTGAGTGTGTGTGAGAGTAAGTGTATGTGTGTGTGAGTGTTTGTGTGTGTGAGAGTTACTGTGTGTGTGTGTGTGTGAGTGTGTGTGTGTGAGAGAGAGTAAGTGAGTGTGTGTGTGTGTGAGAGTGTGTGAGTTTGTGTGTGTGTGTGTGTGTGTGAGAGAGAGTAAGTGAGTGTGTGTGTGTGAGTGTGGGAGATGGTGTGAGAGCTTGGGTGAGAGTGTGTGAGTGTGTGTGTGTGTGTGTGAGTGTGAGTGTGTGTGAGAGTGTGTGTGTGCGTGTGAGTGTGAGTGTGTGTGAGAGTGTGTGTGTGTGTGTGTGTGTGAGTGTGTGTGTGTGTGTGTGTGAGTGTGTGTGTGTGTGAGTGTGTGTGAGTGTGAGTGTGTGTGAGTGTGAGTGTGAGTGTGTGTGAGAGTGTGTGTGAGTGTTTGTGTGTGTGAAAGTAAGTGTGTGTGTGTGTGTGAGTGTTTGTGTGTGTGAAAGTAAGTGTGTGTGTGTGAGTGTTTGTGTGTGTGAGAGTGTGTGTGTGTGTGTGAAAGTAAGTGTGTGTGTGTGTGAGTGTTTGTGTGTGTGAAAGTAAGTGTGTGTGTGTTTGTGTGTGTGTGTGTGTGAGTGTGTGTGTGAGAGTAACTGTGTGTGTGTGTGAGTGAGTGCCCCGCCCGCTGGGACTGGCCGGGAGGGAGGGAGGGGCAAGTATCTACATCGCCGCTACCACTGACTGCAGCGCCGGCTGTGCGGGGCGAGGAGCCGCGGGGACCCTCTGCTGCTGCTGCTGCTGCCGACCACAGGTGAGCGTCGCCCCGCTGCGAGCGGCAGCTGAAGCCGGGGTCGGGGTCGGGCAGGGGGGAGAGTGCGGGTGTACGGGGCTGTGTCCACACCCCTGAACCACCGGCACTCACATAGGACTCGCACACTCACAGTCGCACACTCTCACACACTCACACTATCCCACACACTCTCTCTCACACTCTCACACTATCCCACACACTCTTCCACTCACACTCTCACACTCACACTCACTCTCCCACACACTCTCACACTCACACTTCCCACACACTCTCTCTCACACTCACACTCTCTCACACTCTTCCACTCACACTCACACTCTCCCAATCACACTCACTCTCCCACACACTGTCACACTCACACTCTCACACTCACTCTCCCACACACTCTCACACTCACACACTCACACACTTCCCACACTCCCACACACACATACACCCACTACCATGCTTATTCTCACTCTCACACACTCTCTCCCACTCACATTCTCTCTCACGCTTTCTCTCCCACACACACACAGAGTGCTGGAGTAACTCAGCGGGTCAGGCAGCATCTGTGGAGAACATGGATAGGTGACGTTTCACAGAGTGCTGGAGTAACTCAGCGGGTCAGGCAGCATCTGTGGAGAACATGGATAGGTGACGTTTCACAGAGTGCTGGAGTAACTCAGCGGGTCAGGCAGCATCTGTGGAGAACATGGATAGGTGACGTTTCACAGAGTGCTGGAGTAACTCAGCGGGTCAGGCAGCATCTGTGGAGAACATGGATAGGTGACGTTTTGGGTCGAGACCCTTCTTGTGGCTGTTAGTTGAGTTTATCGTCACGTGTATCGAGGTACAGTGAAAAGCTTTTGTTGCGTGCTAACCAGTCAGCGGAAAGACAAATCATGATTACAATCGAGCCGTCCACAGTGTACAGATACATGATCAATAGAATAACTTTTAATACAGGATAAATTCCGAATATAGACAGTCCGAGGGTCTCCAATGAGGTAGATAGTAGTTCAGGACCGCTCTCTGGTTGTGGTAGGATGGTTCAGTTGCCTGATAACAGCTGGGAAGAAACTGTCCCTGAATCTGGAGGTGTGCGTTTTCACACTTCTGTGCCTCTTGCCCGATGGGAGAGGGGAGAAGAAGGAGTGGCCGGGGGTGAGACTGGTCCTTGATGATGCTGCTGGCCTTGCCGAGGCAGCGTGAGGTGTAGATGGAGTCAATGGAAGGGAGGTTGGTTTGTGTGATGGTTTGGGCTGCGTCCACAATTCGCTGCGATTGTTCACGGTCTTGGTACTCTCTAACTTTCTAACCCCCTCTTAAATATTGCCAATGAACTGGCCTCAACTACCCTCTGTGGCAGAGAGTTCCACAGATTCACCACTCTCTGTGTGAAAAATGTTTTTCTCATCTCGGTCCTAAAAGATTTCCCCCTTATCCTTAAACTGTGACCCCTTGTTCTGGAATCCATAATGAAGGATAAATGGGATGGCCGAATGGCCTACTCCTGCACCTAATTTCTATGTTTCTATGATTGAGCCAATTCATTTCCCCATGCTTGTCTGTGTGGCTCCGTCGACGGGACCTCAGTATCTAACAGGATATTATAAATGTAGGATATTTATTTATCTGTGTTAAGATGTTTATTCAAACATTCATCGAGGATTTCCGGGTCCTTAGTTCCTCTGCAAATTCGCTAATGTTACTTTGAATCCCTTCATCCAAATCATTGATGTATATTGTAAATAGCTGCGGTCCCAGCACTGGTACAGGTCTGTAGGTTAACTGGCTTGGTATATATGTAATAATTGTCCCTAGTGGGTGTACATAGAAACATAGAAACATAGAAAATTAGGTGCAGGAGTAGGCCATTCGGCCTTCGAGCCTGCACCGCCATTCAATATGATCATGGCTGATCATCCAACTCAGTATCCTGTACCTGCCTTCTCTCCATACTCCCTGATCCCCTTAGCCACATCTAACTCCCTCTTAAATATAGCCAATGAACAGGCCTCAACTACCTTCAGTGGCAGAGAATTCCACAGATTCACCACTCTCTGTGTGAAAAATGTTTTTCTCATCTCGGTCCTAAAGGATTTCCCCCTTATCCTTAAACTGTGGCCCCTTGTTCTGGACTTCCCCAACATCAGGAACAATCTTCCTGCATCTAGCCTGTTCCCGATGTTGGGAAAGTCCAGAACAAGGGGTCACAGCTTAAGGATGAGGGGGAAATCTTTTAGGACCGAGATGAGAAAAACATTTTTCACACAGAGAGTGGTGAATCTGTGGAATTCTCTGCCACAGAAGGTAGTTGAGGCCAGTTCATTGGCTATATTTAAGAGGGAGTTAGATGTGGCCCTTGTGGCTAAAGGGATCAGGGGGTATGGAGAGAAGGCAGGTACAGCATACTGAGTTGGATGATCAGCCATGATCATATTGAATGGCGGTGCAGGCTCGAAGTCAGTGGATATATTTATAGAAACTTATAAAATCATAAAAAGGACTGGGCAAGCTGGATGCAGGAAAAATGTTCCCAATGTTGGGCGAGTCCAGAACCAGGGGCCACACAGTCTTAGAATAAAGGGGAGGTCATTTAAGACTGAAGTGAGAAAAAAACGTTTTCACCCAGAGAGTTGTGAATATGTGGAATTCGCTGCCTCAGAGGGCAGTGGAGGCCAAGTCACTGGATGGATATAAGAGAGAGTTAGATAGAGCTCTAGGGGCTAGTGGAGTCAAGGGATATGTTGAGAAGGCAGGCACGGGTTATTGACTGGGGACGATCAGCCATGATCATATTGAATGGCGGTGCAGGCTCGGAGGGCCGAATGGCCTCCTCCTGCACCTATTTTCTATGTTTCTATGTTTACAGGCGCTGTCTGTACGGAGTTTGCACGCTCTCCCTGTCACCTGCGTGGGTTTTCTCTGGGTGCTTTGGCTTCCTCACACACGCCAGGTTGGACACGCGTGGGCAGCAAACATGTTCTGATTTGTCAACCGTCCATGGCTCATATAATTTTATTACTCATGATCCAAACTCCCTGTCTCGTCTGGGTTTTCGACAAAGCAAAATAGGACTTGTACACTCTGGAGTTTAGAAGGATGAGAGGTGATCTTATTGAAACATGTAAGATTATTGAGGGTTTGGACATGCTAGAGGCAGGAAACATGTTCCCGATGTTGGGGGAGTCCAGAACCAGGGGCCACACAGTTTAAGAATAAGGGGTAAGCCATTTAGAACAGAGACGAGGAAACACTTTTTCACACAGGGAATGGTGAGTGTGGAATTCTCTGCCTCAGAGGGCGGTGGAGGCCGGTTCTCTGGATGCTTTCAAGAGAGAGCTAGATAGGGCTCTTAAAGATAGCGGAGTCAGGGGATATGGGGAGAAGGCAGGAACGGGGTACTGATTGTGGATGATCAGCCATGATCACATTGAATGGCCGTGCTGGCTAGAAGGGCCGAATGGCCTACTCCTGCACTTATTATCTATTGTCTGTTCCCTATGGGGTTTGCACAAACCAGTGAAGCTATGAATGGGCTTCCTTCTCCGCTGATCCATTCCTTAAATAGGGAAAACTACACAGAATTCATAGGTGATAGGAGCAGAATGAGGCCATTCGTCCCATCAAGTCTACTCCGCCATTCAACCATGGCTGATCAATCTCTCCCTCCTAACCCCATTCTCCTGCCTTTTTCTCCCCTTAAACCCTGACACCCACACTAATCAAAAATCTATCTATCTCTGAATGAAATATATCCACTGACTTGGTCTCTTCTGTGGCAAAGAATTCCACAGATTCACCACCCTCTGACTAAAGACATTTCTCCTCATCTCCTCCCTAAAAGAACGCCCTTTAATTCTGAGGTGGATTTCGGGTTTCGGGGTTTCGTCCCGAAACGTTGCCTATCTCCTTCACTCCATAGATGCTGCTGCACCCGCTGAGTTTCTCCAGCACTTTTGTCTACCTTCGATATTCCAGCATCTGCAGTTCCTTCTTAAATCCTTTAATTCTGAGTGTGCCCTGTGGCCCGAGCCTCTCCCACCAGTGGAAACATCCTCTCCACATCCACATTCGAGGGACCCAGTCACCAGCATCCTGTGAAGTTACGTGTAAACTTCCAAGCTTTTGTAACTCCATGATCCGCGCCACAAAGACTAACATTCCATTCAGCTTCCGTAAGCACTGACTGCATCTGTCGGTTAACTCCTTGTGTTTCCATGTACTCCTCATGGTGAAGGGCCTGTCCCACTTACGAGACCTTGGTTCGCAAATGACGCAACCTCGTGGTCGCTTGAGGCGTAGGGGCACCATATGGCCGCGCGGGGCCGGTCCCACTTAGAAGCGCGGAGTTGTGCGGGGCTGGTCCCGACATCGCGCGGGGCTACGAAATTCTGGCAGTGGCACAAACCTTCGCGCGCCAACGGCCTGTTGGCACGCAGACGCATTGCGGTTGTAAGCAGCGCCTTGAAGTCGTACGCAGCGTCTTGACGTCGTACGCCTAGCGCGTGGCATTGTGTGATGACATCACCGCCCAAGGCCGTGCAACGCCCAAATTCAGTCGGCCCACCTCCTGCCCAGCTGATTGGCAAGCGTGACGTAAATGACGTTACGTGCAAACTTAGAGCGTGTTTAGCGCGTACTTCCCGCGAACGTCGCGTGAACTCCACTTCCGGTTGGTCGCGCCAAATGCACACATTCGCATGCAAGTGGGACAGGCCCTTTAGGGTTGCCAACTGTCCCATATTAGCCGGGACATTCTTGCCATAGAGGGAGTACAGAGTTCTACTGCAGTTGTACAGGGTCTTGGTGAGACCACACCTGGAGTATTGCATACAGTTTTGGTCTCCTAATATGAGGAAAGACATTGTTGCCATAGGGGGAGTACAGAGAAGGTTCACCAGACTGATTCCTGGGATGGCAGGACTTTCATATGAAGAAAGACTGGATAGACTTGACTTGTACTCGCTAGATTTTAGAAGATTGAGGGGGGATCTTATAGAAACTTACAAAATTCTTAAGGGGTTGGACAGGCTAGATGCAGGAAGATTGTTCCCGATGTTGGGGAAGTCCAGAACAAGGGGTCACAGTTTAAGGATAAGGGGGAAATCTTTTAGGACTGAGATGAGAAAAATATTTTTCACACAGAGAGTGGTGAATCTGTGGAATTCTCTGCCACAGAAGGTAGTTGAGGCCAGTTCATTGGCTATATTTAAGAGGGAGTTAGATGTGGCCCTTGTGGCTAAAGGGATCAGGGGGTATGGAGAGAAGGCAGGTACAGGATACTGAGTTGGATGATCAGCCATGATCACATTGAATGGCAGTGCAGGCTCGAAGTGCCGAATGGCCTACTCCTGCACCTATTGTCTATGTTTCTACATCCCGTATATTGGGCTAAATCGGTTTGTCCCGTACGGGACCGCCTTGTCCCGTATTTGACCGCTACTACTCTTGGGTATAAATGCAGGAATAGCAAGATGGATTCAACAGTGGCTGAATGGGAGAAGCCAGAGGGTAATGGTGGAAGGCTGTTTATCGGGTTGGAGGCAGGTGACTAGTGGGGTGCCACAGGGATCTGTGTTGGGTCCTTTGTTGTTTGTCATGTACATCAATGATCTGGATGAAGGTGTGGTAAATTGGATTAGTAAGTATGCAGATGATACAAAGATAGGGGGTGTTGTGGATAATGAAGAGGATTTCCAAAGTCTACAGAGTGATTTAGGCCATTTGGAAAAATGGGCTGAAAGATGGCAGATGGAGTTTAATGCTGATAAATGTGAGGTGCTACACCTTGGCAGGACAAATCAAAATAGGACGTACATGGTAAATGGTAGGGAATTGAAGAATACAGTTGAACAGAGGGATCTGGGTATAACCGTGCATAGTTCCTTGAAGGTTGAATCTCATATAGATAGGGTGGTAAAGAAAGCTTTTGGTATGCTAGCCTTTATAAATCAGAGCATTGAGTATAGAAGCTGGGATGTAATGTTAAAATTGTACAAGGCATTGGTGAGACCAAATCTGGAGTATGGTGTACAATTTTGGTCGCCCAATTATAGGAAGGATGTCAACAAAATAGAGAGAGTACAGAGGAGATTTACTAGAATGTTGCCTGGGTTTCAACAACTAAGTTACAGAGATAGGTTAAATAAGTTAGGTCTTTATTCTCTGGAGCGCAGAAGGTTAAGGGGGGACCTGATAGAGGTCTTTAAAATGATGAGAGGGATAGACAGAGTTGATGTGGACAAGCTTTTCCCTTTGAGAATAGGGAAGATTCAAACAAGAGGACATGACTTCAGAATTAAGGGACAGAAGTTTAGGGGTAATATGAGGGGGAACTTCTTTACTCAGAGAGTGGTAGCGGTGTGGAATGAGCTTCCAGTGGAAGTGGTGGAGGCAGGTTCGTTGGTATCATTTAAAAATAAATTGGATAGGCATATGGATGAGAAGGGAATGGAGGGTTATGGTACGAGTGCAGGCAGGTGGGACTAAGGGAAAAAAGTTGTTTGGCACGGACTTGTAGGGCCGAGATGGCCTGTTTCCGTGCTGTAATTGTTATATGGTTATATGTTATAAACATTCCCATCGACTCACTGATCCAGTGTTTAAGAAAGAACATCAGATGCTGGAAAAATCAAATGTAGACACAAATGCTGGACAAACTCAGCATCTGTGGAGCGAAGGAGTAGGCGACGTTTCGGGTCGAGACCCTGTAACACTAATTTTACATTTTAATTGTTAATTTTTACAATCATTTTACTTTTAGACACTCAGCGTGGAAACAGTCTCTCCGAGTCCACGTCGACCAGCCATCACCCGTTCACTTGGGTAGTTTACACCCCAGCGGTATGAACATTGACTTCTCCAATTTCAGGTAGTCCCTGCTTTCTCCCTCCTTCCCCTCCCCTCCCCAGCTCCTCCACAGCCCACTGTCTCCGCCTCTTTCTCTCTTTCATGTGTGTGTATATATTTATACAATGGTATGTGGATGGACTGATCTGTTCTGTATTTATGCCTACTATGTTCTGGTGTGCTAAAGCAAAGCAAGAATTTCATTGTCCTATCAGGGACACATGGAAACATAGAAACATAGAAAATAGGTGCAGGAGGAGGCCATTCGGCCCTTCGAGCCAGCACCGCCATTCATTGTGATCATGGCTGATCGTCCCCTATCAATAACCCGTGCCTGCCTTCTCCCCATATTCCCTTGACTCCACTAGCCCCTAGAGCTCTATCTAACTCTCTCTTAAATCCATCCAGTGACTTGGCCTCCACTGCCCTCTGCAGCAGGGAATTCCACAAATTCACAACTCTCTGGGTGAAAAAGTTTTTTCTCACCTCAGTCTTAAATGACCTCCCCTTTATTCTAAGACTGTGGCCCCTGGTTCTGGACTCGCCCAACATTGGGAACATTTTTCCTGCATCTAGCTTGTCCAGTCCTTTTATAATTTTATATGTTTCTATAAGAACCTTCCCCTCATCCTTCTAAACTCCAGTGAAACTCTACAGAACGTTTTTCCTTCTATTATTTATTATGTAAAAGAATATGTGTGTTATGATTGTGTTTATAATTTGTTTGGTTGCTTTGTTGTTTGTCTTTTGCACAAAAAGTCCGCGAGCATTGCCACTTTCATTTCAATGCACATCTCGTATGTGTATGTGACAAATAAACTTGACTTGACTTGACTTGACTTGACTTGAATACAAGCCTAGTCTTTTCAATCTATCCTCGTATGACAGTCCCGCCATCCCAGGGATCAATCTCGTGACAATAAAACTCTCTTGAACTCTCTCTTGAACTCTTCCCCCTCCCCACCCACCGACATCAGTCTGAGGAAGGGTCTCGACCCGAAACGTCACCTGTTCCTTCGCTCCATAGATGCTGCCTCACCCGCTGAGTTACTCCAGTGTTGTTGTCTGACCTTGTGCAACAACGCACGTTACTGATTGCCAATCCGAACATGAACCTTTTATCTCACACGCTCTGTTTCTTGCCGTCTTATCTGCTATCTTCGTGAAATTAGCCAGATTGCGTCTGGTGGCATTTGAGGAAAACTATTTAAGCGATGATTGTGTTTCTCAGACAGGCGCTCTGCTGAATGTAAAATATCGATCGCAGCCCAGTTATAGACAATAGACAATAGGTGCAGGAGTAGGCCATTCGGCCCTTCGAGCCAGCACCACCATTCAATGTGATCATGGCTGATCATCCACAATCAGTACCCCGTTCCTGCCTTCTCCCCGTATCCCCTGACTCCGCTATCTTTAAGAGCCCTATCTAACTCGCTCTTGAAAGCATCCAGAGAACCTGCCTCCACCGCCCTCTGAGTCAGAGAATTCCACAGACTCGCCACTCTCTCTGAGAAAAAGTGTTTCCTTGTCTCTGTTCTAAATGGCTTACTCCTTATTCTTAAACTGTGTGGCCCCTGGTTCTGGACTCCCCCAACATCGGGAACATGTTTCCTGCCTCTAGCGTGTCCAAACCCTTAATAATCTTATATGTTTCAATGAGATCGCCTCTCATCCTTCTAAACTCCAGAGTGTACAAGCCCAGCCGCTCCATTCTCTCAGCATATGACAGTCCCGCCATCCCGGGAATTAACCTTGTAAACCTACGCTGCACTCCCCCGATTCCTCTTGTTATTACTGATTGCCAATCCGAACATGAACCTTTTATCTCCCACGCTCTGTTTCTTACCGTCGTTATCTGCTATCTTCGTGAAATTAGCCAGATTGCGTCTGGTGGCATTTAAGGAAAACTATTTAAGCGATGATTGTGTGTTCCTCAGACAGGAGCTCTGCTTAATGTAAGATATCGATCAGCCCAGTTCAGTCCAAGTTTGCTTTGACGAATACCCAGACAGGAACAGGGTGTTTGGATCATGTGTAATAAAATTATATGAGCCATAGACAGGCAGACAATCAGAACATTTGTACCAGGGTGGGAATGTCAAAGACCAGCGGGCGTAGCTTTTAGGTGAGAAGGGCAAAGTTTAAAGGAAGTTTTTTTACACAGATAATCACAAATTTTATATGGGATTATAAATCCCACAGAATACAAAGAGCACACCTCAGTAAACCAAAAGAGATGGGTGGTCTAGTGCTCCCTAACTTTATGTACTATAATTGGGCGGTAAATATTAAAAATATGATTCACCTGCTGGACAACTCTGCCCAGCAGGTGGACTGGATTATAATGGAGAGAGAGGACTGCGCTCCTGGTAATACAGGAGCGACTCTCCTCTCACCAACAAATTTGAATAACAAAAATTATAATAAAAATCCAATGATACATAGTACAATTAGAACTTGGAAACAAATAAAACAGAACTTAAAATTAAGAAATCTATCTCTGCTAATGCCAATAGCCAATAACCCTTCGTTTAAACCCTCAACTATAGATAAATCATTTACACAATGGGAAAGAACGGGAATCAAAACGCTCGGAGACCTGTATGAATTAGGGAAATTATTACCATTTCAACAATTACAACTGAAATATAACTTGAAAAATAATCAATATTTTAAATATCTTCAAATCCGTGATTATCTGAAAAAATATACAAAAGACTATTATAATATGCCCCCAGACTTATTAGATGAAGCTATGAAGATAAAGGCTGAATCAGCAAATCTAATATCATACTTATATAATATTATATTGAATATAGAAATACCTACAACAGATAATATTAGAAGAGACTGGGAACAAGAATTAGCTATAAAAATTTCAAAAGAGAGCTGGGATAAACACTTACTATATGTGCATAAATGCTCGATCAACGTACGACATACTCTAATCCAATATAAAACATTACATAGACTATATTATTCAAAAACTAAAATTAATAAACTTTTCCCCAATGTCTCACCCATTTGTGTTAAATGTCAGTTACAAGAAGCTAACATAGCGCACTCTTTTGTTTTCTGTATAAAAATCCAAAAATTCTGGAACGAAATATTTGAAATCTTCACAAAATTATTTAAAACAAAATACTACCCAAAGTAGAATGGATAATTTTTGGAATATCGGAAGGTAACCCAGAATTCAATATGTTTCAAAAGAACTTACTTAATTATGGGCTAATAATTGGAAAAAAGCTTATACTTAGTATCTTTAGACTATAGACAACAGACAATAGACAATAGGTGCAGGAGTAGGCCATTCGGCCCTTCGAGCCAGCACCACCATTCAATGTGATCATGGCTGATCATCCCCAATCAGTACCCCGTTCCTGCCTTCTCCCCATATCCCCTGACTCCGCTATCTTTAAGAGCCCTATCTAGCTCTCTCTTGAAAGCATCCAGAGAACCGGCCTCCACCACCCACTGAGGCAGAGAATTCCACCCCAGAGGACGGTGGATGCCGTTTCTCTGGACAAAAGAGTGTCGGGTCAGGAGAGGTGGAGTGATATGTAAAGCCGGGCGGAGCAGAGGGTTAAATCACCACCTCACGCTGCTATCTCCGCTGCTTCTTTGAAGGGACATGGAGAAAGCAAGGTGGTGAGTGAGGAGGAGAACTCAACAGCTCCTTGACTTCAGACCCAAACTAAATAAATACTCGATTCCCAAGGCCTGATTAATGAAGTAGCGCTGAGATTTTAAATGTGTAAGTACACAAATGCCTTGAGATGGTAGAACAAATCAATCAAAACACTGATGGAATGCGATCGCTGTTAAAAGGGGTTGTAAAAACAGAGGAGGGGACATTCCTTGATCAACCTGACAACTTGCTTGGTGATCAGAGTTGTGGGTCTAAATGCATGGAGCACCTTGTTGCAGTTGTACAAGACGTCAGTCAGGCAGCATTCGGAGTATTGCGTTCCGTTTTGGTCACTTGCTATAGACAATAGACAATGGGTGCAGGTCCCTATTGAGGGAGTGCAGCGTAGGTTTACAAGGTTAATTCCCGGGATGGCGGGACTGTCATATGCTGAGAGAATGGAGCGGCTGGGCTTGTACACTCTGGAGTTTAGAAGGATGAGAGGGCATCTTATTGAAACATATAAGATTATTAAGGGTTTGGACACGCTAGAGGCAAGAAACACGTTCCTGATATTGGGGGAGTCCAGAACCAGGGGCGGAGTTTGTACCTTCTCCCCGTGACCTGCGTGGGTTTTCTCCGAGATCTTCGGTTTCCCTGGAGAGAAGGAATGGGTGACGTTTCGGGTCGAGACCCTTCTTCAGACTGTCTTCGGCTTTAAACTAGCATCTGCAGTTCCTTCTGACGCTGTAGTTTTTTTAGTTTAGTTTAGAGGTGCAACACGGAAACTGGCCCTTCGGCCCATCGAGTCCGCGCCGACCAGCCAGTCATCCCCGCACACTTAAGGGCCTGTCCCACGAGCATGCGACTGCATGCGGCGAGCTCGACCAAACCGGAAGCGGGGGCCGCGTGGAGATCGTGTGATCCCGTACGAGTTGACGTGAAGTTCGATCGAATTCTGCGGGAGGTTCGCGCTAGGTGTATGCCGTCGAGGCGCTTAGCACGCCCGTAGAGGCGGTGCGAACGGCCTCAATGTGGCTGCGGGCCGGCAGGACGTTGTTGCGCGGACTTTTTACACATGGTCAGTTTTTCTGAGCCCCGCGCGATGTCGGGACCAGCTCCGCACAACTCCATACGGCTCCGGCGATCGAAGTGGGACCACGTTAGGTCGCGCTTGCCGCATGTCGCATGCTTGTGGGACTGGTCCTTAACACTATCCTACACACACCAGGGACAATACTTTTCATTTACACCAAGCCAATTAACCTACAAACCTGTACGTCTTTGGAGTGTGGGAGGAAACCGAAGATCTCGGAGAAAACCCACGCAGGTCACGGGGAGAAGGTACAAACTCCGTTACAGACGGCGCCCGTAGTCGGGATGGAACCCGGGTCTCTGGCGCTGTGAGGCAGCAACTCTACCGCTGCTCCACCGTGCCGCCCCATGTTATCACCTTTCCACCATGGAGCTATGAAGACATTTTATCAGCATGCAGAGAACTAACACCTCCAGGCACAATAAACCTGATATTAGAGTGGGGCAAATGCATTTCGTTGTCTCTGTACTGTACACTGACAATGACAATTAAAATTGAATCTGAATCTGAGTTATATAGTCGCTGTCTGCAGCTATATTGCTAAAATTACTGATTCATCAGGCAGCTATATTACTAAAATGTATCACATTGTTTACAAAGAAATGCAATTATTCCCCCGCCTGTGTAATGACAAAGATCCATTCGATAGACAATCAATGCTTGTTTCCACACGGAAGGTGGTGGGGGTGTAGGGAACAAGCTGCCAGAGGAGGTAGTTGAGGCAGGGGCTATCACAATGTTTAAGGGACATTTGTCAGGTCCATGGATAGGAAAGGTTTAGAGGGATATGGGTCAAATGCAGGCAGATGGGACTAGAAATGGGGAACTGCAGATACGGGTTACTGCACAAATGGATACAGAGTGCTGGAGTAACTCAGAGGGTCAGGCAGCACCTGTGGAGAACATGGATAGGTGACGTTTTTAGATGAAGAAGAATCCCAAACCGAAACGTCACCTATCCATGTTCTCCACAGGTGCTGCCTGGCCCGCTGAGTTATGGTGCAGCAGCATCTATGGAGCTAAGGAAATAGGCAACTTTTCGGGCCGAAATCCTTCTGGAAATAGGCAACGTTTCGGGCCGAAACCCTTAAGGGTTTCGGCCCGAAACGTTGCCTATTTCCTTAGCTCCATAGATGCTGCCTGACCCGCTGAGTTACTCCAGCACTCTGTGAAACGTCACCTATCCATGTTCTCCACAGATGCTGCCTGACCCGCTGAGTTACTCCAGCACTCTGTGAAACGTCACCTATCCATGTTCTCCACAGATGCTGCTTGACCCGCTGAGTTACTCCAGCACTCTGTGAAACGTCACCTATCCATGTTCTCCACAGATGCTGCCTGACCCGCTGAGTTACTCCGGCACTCTGTGAAACGTCACCTATCCATGTTCTCCACAGATGCTGCCTGACCCGCTGAGTTACTCCAGCACTCTCTGTCTATCTGAACTAAACGAGGTCATTATTTATCTAATCGTGCCTTCCTCAACAAAGGAATCATTTAGCCGAGGCTCATTAATGACACGTCCGTTTTGTAATCAGTTTACCAGGCAAGGAGCAGCTTTTAATAGATCCACTGACTACTTTAACTGGTTCTGCTGTGAAGTGATTTAATTTGGATGATGAACCATCTCTAAACCACATCTGATTATCCATGACTGGACAATACATCTGCCATGCCAATGTTCTCATCTGAGACTGCGGCTAGAAGCACGTTAGAAGGATGAGAGGGCATCTTATTGACACATATAAGATTGTTCAGGGTTTGGACACACTAGAGACAGGAAACATGTTCCCGATGTTGGGGGAGTCCAGAACCAGGGGCCACACAGTTTAAGAATAAGGAGTAAGCCATTTAGAACGGAGACGAGGAAACACTTTTTCTCACAGAGAGTGGTGAGTCTGTGGAATTCTCTGCCTCAGAGGGCGGTGGAGGCCGGTTCTCTCAATGTTTTCAAGAGATGATCTTGCCCGCTCGCTTCCTGGCCCATACAGTTCCTCAGCTCTCCTAAAGTATAGAGTCGCTGCCTCACGGCGCCAGAGACCCGGGTTCCATCCCGACTACGGGCGCTGTCTGTACGGAGTTTGTACCGTTCTCCCCGTGACCTGCGTGGGTTTTCTCCGGGTGCTCCGGTTTCCTCCCACACTCCAAAGACGCACAGGTTTGTAGGTTAATTGGCTTGGTAAAAATTGTAAATTGTCCCCAGTGTGTGCAGGATAGTGTTAGTGTGTGGGGATCGCTGGTCGGTGCGGACTCGGTGGGCCGAAGGGCCTGTTTCCGCGCTGAATCTGTAAACTAATCGGAACTGAGCTAGTCAGAGGTGGGGGGGGGAGAGGGGGGAGTGTGTAAAACACTTTGAGGTTCCGCGATCGGCCTTGTACCTAATTACGCGGTCCTGGCAATAGCTGTACTCCGTGCCTGGGTGAGCTAGGCACAGACTCGACCAGCAGCAAGGGAACATTCCAGAGGATTGAGTCACATAGTCTAAGAATACAGTCTGCGGAGTCCAGGAGGTTTAATACAGGGAGTGGCGGCCATTCGGCCCGACATGCGCCTGAACTCCCGCAAACCCTTCTGGTCTTCTGTAAAAACCCCTGGAAGACTTTGACTCCCAATACTGATAATGGAACGATGCCGACACCAACAACAGAGAGGTCATCGTAGATCCCACCGTGGTGAAACCACCGGGTTTTGACCCATCGTAACCAATGGCCGACCCTGAACAGAACCCGCACCCTCCATGCAAGAACAGCCCATCACCTGCATCAGTGGGGGTGACAGACAGTTCCTGCTTGTGACTGTGGACATCCAGGCTAGACCATCCCACACATGGTGAATGAACGGCCACTGAGGCTTTTCCCCGGGGGCATCAAAGCCCATCCACCCAGTAACTGATGCTGTCCTGGCCTGGATGTCTACCCTTGACCTACAACTCTAGGCTGTGCACGTCACACGCAAGAATAAGTCAATAGACAATAGACAATAGACAATGGGTGCAGGACAATGGCTCCCTCATCCGCAAGTGCCGGCACCTCCCTAGCTGACGACCTGAACTCCTTCTACGCTCGTTTCAAGAGGGGCAACACCACCCCAGGTCTGCCGACTATCGACAATACCGCCAGCGGGCTGGCTACCGAAACTGAAGGGAGGAATGTGCACACATTCTCGCTGTCCGAGCACGACGTGAGGAGGGCTCTGACACGGGTGAACACGAGGAAAACTGCAGGCCCCGATGGCATCTCGGGGCGAGTACTCAAGTCCTGTGCTATGCAGCTAGCTCCAGTGCTCACTACAATATTCAAGCTCTCCCTGGACAAGTCCATGGTCCCTGCCTGCTTCAAAAAATCCATCATTGTACCGGTACCAAAAAATGCCTCCCCAGCCTGCCTGAATGACTATCGTCCGGTGGCCCTTACCTCGGTAGTCATGAAATGCTTTGAGAGGCTGGTGAAGAATCACATCTGCGCCTTCCTCCCTCGGAACATGGACCCGTTGCAGTTTGCATATCATCCGAACAGATCCACGGACGATGCGGTCTCCCAGGTCTTGCACACCGCTCTCTCCCATCTGGACAGCCAGAAGGGGGGCTACGTGAGGATGCTGTTCATAGACTACAGTTCAGCCTTCAACACGATAGTCCCCACCAGACTGGCCGGGAAGCTACTGGAATTGGGGCTCAACACCTCCCTGTGTGCCTGGGTCCTGGACTTTCTCACCGCCAGGCCCCAGGTAGTCAAGATGGGAGGGAATACATCGGAGCCCCTCACCCTGAGCACAGGATCGCCCCAGGGTTGCGTCCTCAGCCCCCTATTGTACTCTCTGTACACACATGACTGTGTGGCTGGGTTCAGCTCCAATTCAATAATTAAGTTTGCTGATGACACTGTGGTGGTGGGCCTGATCTCAGACAACGATGAGAAGGCCTACCGGGAGGA
This sequence comes from Leucoraja ocellata, assembly GCA_036785375.1. Lineage (NCBI taxonomy): Eukaryota > Metazoa > Chordata > Chondrichthyes > Rajiformes > Rajidae > Leucoraja > Leucoraja ocellata. Next base: position 3,419,133 of record JAWMAR010000072.1, read on the forward strand.
GGTGGCTGATCTAGCACTCTGGTGCCAGGACAACAGCCTCCTCTTGAACATCAAAAAAACGAAGGGGCTGATCATGGACTTTAGGAGGGCACATCATCCGAGGACGTACACTCCATTGAGGATAAATGGGGATCCTGTGGATAGGGTGAACTGTTTTAAATATCTGGGAGTCCACATCTCTGAGGATATGACATGGTCATCACACGCCTCAGCACTGGTGAGTAAGGCAAGGCAGCGCCTTTACCACCTCAGGCAATTGAGGAAATTCAGAGTGTCTCCGAGGATCCTCCAGTGCTTCTACGCAGCGGCGGTGGAAAGCATCTTGTCCGGGAACATTACCATCTGGTTTGGGAATTGCTCTGCCAAGGACAAGAAGGCTCTGCAGAGAGTAGTGCGTTCGGCCGAACGCACTATGGGAACTTCACTCACCCCACTGCAGGAACTATACAACAGGAGGTGCAACTCCAGAGCAAACAAAATCATGAGAGACCTCTTCCACCCCTGCAACGGACTGTTCCAGCTGCTACGGTCAGGCAAACGCCTCCGTTGCCATGCAGTGAGAACGGAGAGGTTGAGAAGGAGTTTCTTCCCAGAGGCAATTCGGACTGTAAACGCCCATCTCACCAGGGACTAACTCTACAGAACGTTTTTTCCTTCTATTATTTATTATGTAAAAGAATATGTGTGTTATGATTGTGTTTATAATTTGTTTGGTTGTTTTGTTGTTTGTCTTTTGCACAAAAGTCCGCGAGCATTGCCACTTTCATTTCACTGCACATCAAGTATGTGTATGTGACAAATAAACTTGACTTGACTTGACTTGAGTAGGCCATTCGGTCCTTCGAGCCAGCACCACCATTAGCTTTAAGAGCCCTATCTAGCTCTCTCTTGAAAGCATCCAGAGAACCTGCCTCCACTGCCCTCTGAGGCAGAGAATTCCACAGACTCACAACTCTCCGTGTGAAAAAGTGTTTCCTCGTCTCCGTTCTAAATGGCTTACCCCTTATTCTTAAACTGTGTGGCCCCTGGTTCTGGACTCCCCCAACATCAGGAACATGTTTCCTGCCTCTAGCGTGTCCAAACATCTTATATGTTTCAATAAGATACCCTCTCATCCTTCTGAACTCAAGAGTGTACAAGCCCAGCCGCTCCATTCTCTCAGCATATGACAGTCCCGCCATCCCGGGAATCAACCTTGTAAACCTACGCTGCACTCCATCAGTAGCTAGAATATCCTTCCTCAAATTAGGGGGCCAAAACTGCACACAATACTCCAGGTGTGGTCTCACTAGGGCTCTGTACAACTGCAGAAGGACCTCTTTGCTCCTATACTCGACTCCTCTTGTTATAAAGGGCCAACATGCCATTGGCTTTCTTCACTGCCTGCTGTACCTGCATGCTTACTTTCACTCACCTCCTCATCTAGGGCAGCGTTCTGGTAAAATGGTCTGTATCCCTCCACTCCCTGCATATCCACGCGCCGATCCAAAAGCCTCTGAAACACCACAATACTATCTGCCTCCACCACCACCCCTGGCAGCACGTTCCAGGAACCCACCACCCTCTGTGTAAAAAAACCCTTACCCCGATAAAACCTATCTCCTTTAAGCACTGCTCCTCTCACCTCAGAGCTATTTCCTTTAGCTTAGTTGAGTTTAGTTTATTGTCACGTGTACCGAGGTACAGCGAAAAGCTTTTGTTGCGTGCTAACCAGTCAGCGGAAAGACAATACATGATTACAATCGAGCCGCCCACAGTAGAGAGAGTACAGAGGAGATTTACTAGAATGTTGCCTGGGTTTCAGCAACTAAGTTACAGAGAAAGGTTGAATAAGTTAAGTCTTTATTCTCTGGAGCGCAGAAGGTTAAGGGGGGACTTGATAGAGGTCTTTAAAATGATGAGCGGGATAGACAGAGTTGATGTGGACAAGCTTTTCCCTTTCAGAATAGGGAAGATTCAAACAAGAGGACATGACTTCAGAATTAAGGGACAGAAGTTTAGGGGTAACATGAAGGGGAACTTCTTTACTCAGAGAGTGGTAGCGGTGTGGAATGAGCTTCCAGTGGAAGTGGTGGAGGCAGGTTCATTGGTATCATTTAAAAATAAATTGGATAGGCATATGGATGAGAAGGGAATGGAGGGTTATGGTATGAGTGCAGGCAGGTGAGACTAAGGGAAAAAGTTGTTCGGCACAGACTTGTAGGGCCGAGATGGCCTGTTTCCGTGCTGTAATTGTTATATGGTTACATGATAAAGGGAATAACGTTTAGTGCAAGGTAAAGTCCGATCATAGATAGTCCAAGGGTCTCCAAAGAGGTGGATAGTAGTTCAGGACCGCTCTCTAGTTGTGGTAGGATGGTTCAGTTGCCTGATTACAGCTGGGAAGAAACTGTCGGTGAGATTTAGAAAAGCACAGTTAAAGTATGAAATGCTGCTGTCGCAGTCCAGGTTTAAAAGAGTGTCGCCATTGCAATGAGTCACTTCTGGTCAAAATACGGGACAAATTCCCCACAGCCATGGCTGGGTGAATGATGAGTTGGTCCGGGTGCTGGACTGCACACAAAGCCCAGCCTGCGGGTCAGCTGAGGAGTTTTAGCCCGGGCCTATTTCCGTCGCTCCATAGATGCTGCTGCACCCGCTGAGTTTCTACGGCATTTTTGTGTACCCAGGTTTGTAGGATAATTGAAGGGACACAAAAAAGCTGGAGAAACTCAGCGGGTGCAGCAGCATCTATGGAGCGAAGGAAATAGGCAACGTTTCGGGCCGAAACCTTTCTTCAGACTGATGGGGGGGTGGGGACAAGAAAGGAAAAGGGAGGAGGAGCCCGAGGGCTGGGGGATAGGAGGAGACAGCAGGGGGACTGAGGAAGGGGAGGAGACAGCAAAATTGGGAGAATTCGATGTACATGCCCCCAGGATGCAGACTCCCCAAACGGAATATGAGGTGCTGTTCCTCCAATTTCCGGTGCTGCTCGCTGTGGCCATGGAGGAGACCCAGGACAGAGAGGTCAGAGACGGAGTGGGAGGGGGAGTTGAAGTGCTGAGCCACCGGGAGGTCAGCTTGGTTATTGCGGACCGAGCGGAGGTGTTCGGCGAAACGATCGCCCAACCTCCGCTTGGTCTCACCGATATAGATCTACTGACATCTAGAGCAGCGGATGCAATAGATGAGGTTGGAAGAGATGCAGGTAAACCTCTGTCGCACCTGGAACGACTGCTTGGGTCCTTGAACAGAGTCGAGGGGGGAGGTAAAGGGACAAGTGTTGCATCTCTTGCGGTTGCAAGGGAAAGTGCCCGGGGAGGGGGTGGTACGAGAGGGAAGGGAAGAATTGACAAGGGAGTTATGGAGGGAGCGGTCTTTGCGGAAGGCAGATATGGGGGGAGATGGGAAGATGTGGCAAGTGGTGGGGTCACGTTGGAGGTGGCGGAACTGAGGGAGGATTACTTTTTGTATGTGACGGCTGGTGGGGTGAAAGGTGAGGACTAGGGGGACTCGGCCCTTGTTGCGAGTGCGGGGATGGGGAGAGAGAGCAGTGTTGCGGGGTATGGAAGAGACCCTGGTGCGAGCCTCATTTATGGTGGAGGAGGGGAACCCCTGTTCCCTGAATAATGAGGACATCTCCGATGCCCTGGTGTGGAACGCCTCATCCGTGGAGCAGATGCGGCGTAGACGGAGGAATTGGGAGTAGGGGATGGAGTCTTTACAGGAGGCAGGGTGGGAAGACGTGTAGTCCAGATAGCCATGGGAGTCAGTGGGTTTATAGTGTATGTCGGTTAGAAGTCTGTCACCTGCAATGGAGATAGTGAGGTCAAGGAATGGTTTGGTATGAATGTGAATTGTCTCCATTGTGTGTAGGGTGGTGTTAATGTGCGGGGATCGCTGGTCGGCACCGACTCGGTGGGATGAAGGGCCTGTTTCCGCGCTGTATCTCTAAACTCTGAACATGATGCCTCTATAAATCAGTCCAACAGCCCCTGGGTTATAATGGAGCCCTGTTGAAAATAATCGCGTAGAATTACGTGCAAAAGCATCATAATTAGTTGATAAACAGTCCGTAATTCGATCCAGATGCCTGCATTAAAAACCAGTACCTGCCAAACAAACATGAGGATCTACACAGTGGAAGAAGCTGGTGACAGTGAGGGGAGTTTGAGTTTCAGTTTAGTTTATTGTCACGTGTACCGAGGTACAGTGAAAAGCTTTTGTTGCGTGCTATACGAGCCAGCGGAAAGACAACACATGATTACAATCGAGCCGTTTACAGATACATAGATAGAATTGATAGATGGAATTTATTTGCCACACAACCAGGGTCGGTGGAATTTGGGTTGTCAGCAGCGATACAATAATAAACAACACACACCCACAATAAAACTGTAACACAAATATCCACCACAGCATTCATCACCGTGGTGGAAGGCACAGAATTTGGCTAGTCTTCCTCCATTTCCCCCCCCGTGGACAGGACTAGAGTCCAGAGTCAGTCCAGGATCGGCTCTTCCCCACCGGAGACCGCGGCTTTAAGTTGATGTAGGCCGCAGGCCGGCGGTCGAGATTTAAAGTCCCCGCCGCAGCCAGAAGCACCGTAGACTGCAGGGCCGGCGGTCAAAGCTCCCCTCCAGGGGTGATGGTGAGTCCACGCCGGCCCCGCGGTAGAAGTTGGCCGCGGGCCGGCAGTGATGGATTCTTCTTCCCCCGGGTCCCCACGAGGGATCCCGGGCTGTAGACGCCGCGCCAGCTGGAACTCTGCAGACCGCGCGCGGCTTCAGGCTGCCGGCTGCCGCGGGCTTGCGAAACGGAGCGCTCCCCTCCAGCGAGCCCCAGCGTGGGCTCACCCGCTCCGCGCCGAGAGTCCACCGCCGCTGAAGCCCCGGGCACGTCTCCGTAGAAAGGCCGCGCCGATCCTTGCTGTTAGGCCACGGGGGAGGCGACCTGGAAAAAGTCGCCTCTCGATGGAGGAGGCGACCAAAGCGGTTTCCCCCTTACCCCCCCCCCCCCCCCCACACACAAAACACACAGAGGAACATCAAAAACACACTTTAAGACATACTAAAAAATAAAAAAAGTTGAATAAAACTAACACGCTTGCTTACACGGCTGCTGCCAGAGCAGCGCCCCCTACACAGGATCAGGGAATAACGTCTAGTGCAAGTTAAAGCCAGCAAAGTCCAATCAAGGAGAGACCGATAGCCATTCAGGCCTGCACGCTGGTTGTGGGAGACAGCAGTCCTGAACTACTGTGTCACAGGGAGCCACACATGATTACAATCGAGCCGTTTACAGTGTACAGATACACGATAAAGGGAAGAGCATTTAGTGCAAGATACAAGTCCAGTCAAAGATAGTCCGAGGGTCTCCAATGAGGCACAGTAGACGGTAGCTCAGGACCACTCTCTAGTTGTTGGTAGGATGGTTCAGTTAGACAATAGACAATAGGTGCAGGAGTAGGCCATTCGGCCCTTCGAGCCAGCACCACCATTCAATGTGATCATGACTGATCATCCCCAATCAGTACCCCGTTCCTGCCTTCCCCCCATATCCCCTGACTCCACTATTTTTAAGAGCCCTATCTAGCTCTCTCTTGAAAGCATCCAGGGAACCGGCCTCCACCGCCCTCTGAGGCAGAGAATTCCACAGACTCGCCATTCTCTGTGTGAAAAAG
>JAWMAR010000072.1:3432294-3483574 GCA_036785375.1 Leucoraja ocellata
GTAGTGTGGTGTAGTGTGGTGTAGTGTGGTGTAGTGTGGTGTAGTGTAGTGTGGTGTAGTGTGGTGTAGTGTAGTGTGGTGTAGTGTAGTGTGGTGTAGTGTGGTGTAGTGTAGTGTAGTGTGGTGTAGTGTAGTGTGGTGTAGTGTGGTGTAGTGTAGTGTGGTGTAGTGTAGTGTGGTGTAGTGTAGTGTAGTGTAGTGTGGTGTGGTGTGGTGTAGTGTGGTGTAGTGTAGTGTAGTGTGGTGTAGTGTAGTGTGGTGTAGTGTGGTGTGGTGTAGTGTAGTGTGGTGTAGTGTGGTGTAGTGTAGTGTAGTGTGGTGTAGTGTAGTGTAGTGTAGTGTGGTGTAGTGTAGTGTAGTGTAGTGTGGTGTAGTGTGGTGTAGTGTAGTGTAGTGTAGTGTAGTGTAGTTAAGAACTGCACACACTGGTCTAGACTGAAGGTAGATGCAAAGTGCTGGAGTAACTCAGCGGGTGTTTTTTTACACAGAGGGTGATGAGTGGCTGGAACTTGTTGCCAGGTGTGGTGGTGGCAAACACAATAGAGGTGTTTAGGAGGGTTTTTCAGTACACAATCACTTGTTCAAACCGGCACTGATGGATAGAGTGTTTCTAGACTGGAGCGGGAAGGGGCTGTGTTGTATTGATGATCTCCACATAGTTAATAAATTTGCCTCATTTATTCAGCTCCAAACTAAATATCGCCTTCCTCAACAACACTTCTATTGCAACCTTCAAGTCAGGCATTTTGTACGGGAGCGTATCCCAGAATTCACAATCAAACCAAAAAGTCACATTCTTTATGCTCGACTTCTCTCCCAGCCTGACTCTAAACACTTGATCTCCCCGCATTGTCACTGCCTCTACGACACCAGTTGAAGCCGGTCATCTCAGGGAGGCCTGGGCTGCACTCCTGTGTCAAATGAACTGTGGGAGGAAGGTTTGTCCGGTGTACAGAGCTGCTCTATTAGTTCTAGATACAGATTAATTCAATTTAAAGTCTTGCATAGACTACATTATTCTAAAACCAAACTTAACAAGATTTGTGAATTGGTTTCCTCCATGTTTGACAGCTGTGGTACTGCACAAGGATCACCATCACATTTATTTTGGCACGGTCCAGTATTAAGTAATTTCTGGAGTGACATATTTAACTGTCTTTCCAAACAATGTCGAATAAATATTCCGCCTGACTGTAATCTGGCTATTTTTGGTTGCTCGGACAATACAAGGGCCCTTCCTTCCCACCAGAAGCAGATTCTTAGAGCAGGTATGGTTGCAGCTAAAAAAAAAAGAATATTACTGAATTGGAAGTCTCCACTCTCCCCATGTTTCAAGAGGTGGCTTCAACGAAATTGCTAACATGGAACAGATTCGTTTTAACAACGGGAATTCACAAAATTATTTTTGAAGGTGTGGAAACCATTTTTGATATTGCTTGATGAGGCATAACTGTCTGGTTTGGTTATTTTGCTGCAGTGCTATGTCTTTAATCTGAGCGGACTTTGATCTTTGAACTCTGACTGATATTCTGGCTGCCCTCCACTCGTTTTTTTTTTGTTTTTTTTTGGTTTGTTTTGTTTTGTTTGTTTGTTTGTTTTTATTGTTTGTTGATATGTTTTGGGGGTTTGTTTGTTTGTTTTTGGGTTTTTTTGTTTTTATTTGATTTTTAAATTTTTTAATTTTAACCATATAACCATATAACCATATAACAATTACAGCACGGAAACAGGCCATCTCGGCCCTACAAGTCCATGCTGAAAAAAAATTTTTTCCCCTTAGTCCCACCTGCCTGCACTCATACCATAACCCTCCATTCCCTTCTCATCCATATGCCTATCCAATTTATTTTTAAATGATACCAATGAACCTGCCTCCACCACTTCCACTGGGAGCTCATTCCACACCGCTACCACTCTCTGAGTAAAGAAGTTCCCCCTCATGTTACCCCTAAACTTCTGTCCCTTAATTCTGAAGTCATGTCCTCTTGTTTGAATCTTCCCTATTCTCAAAGGGAAAAGCTTGTCCACATCAACTCTGTCTATCCCTCTCATCATTTTAAAGACCTCTATCGTCCCCCCTTAACCTTCTGCGCTCCAGAGAATAAAGACCTAACTTATTCAAGCTATCTCTGTAACTTATTTTTTAATTTTATTTTTTGTTTCTTTAATTGTTGTTTTTTTTTGTTCTCTGTCTACTGTGTGTTTGCTATGATAACATTTGAAAACAAATGAAGCTGTACAATAATTGTATAGTGGTAGATGCCGAGTGATTTATCCGTGTACAATTGCTTCTCATAAAGATAAATTAAACAGGAGGGTTTTTCAGATAGGAACATGGATATGCAGGATATGGGTTGTGTACAGGTAGATAACATTTGGTCTTGGCATCAAGCTCAGCACAGACATTGTGGGCCGAAGGGCCTGTTCCTGTGCTGTGCTGTTCTACGCTCTGCTGTAAATCATGAACCCAATAATGTAATGTTGATAATATAATCTACCATTGAGTGGAAGATGATACTATTCTCTGCCATGCTGGTAATAGGTTGTGGTGAGAACATGCCCGAGAGTCAGACTGCATGAAAACATGCCCCCAGACAGAGCAACATTTCCACAGACAACGTCCAATGTCCACAATGGGGTAGAGGTGAATCGGACAGTACCCTAGCTTAGGGAAGGGCCGTTCAGAAGCCTGATAACAGAGGGGAAGAAGCTGTTCCTGAGTCTGGTGGTGCACGCTTTCAAGCTTCTGTACCTTCTGCCGGACGGGAGCGGGGAGAAGAAGGAATGACCAGGATGGGACACCTGGAGTTGATCAGGGCAGGTGCCTCTCAGCGCCAGAGACCCGGGTTCCATCCTGACTACGGGTGCTGTCTGTACGGAGTTTGGCCCTTCTCTCTGTAACTGCGTGGCTTTTCTCCTGGTTTCCTCCCACACTCCAAATTTGTACAGGTTTGTAGGTTAATTGGCTTGGTAAAATTGTAAACTGTCCCTGGTGTGTGTAGGATAGTGTTAATGTGCGGGGAGTGGGGGGTGGAAGATTAGAGGGCGGTGGAGGGCGGTTCTCTGGATACTTTCATGGGAGAGCTAGATAGGGCTCTTAAAAATAGCGGAGTCAGGGGATATGGGGAGAAGGCAGGAACTGGGTACTGATTGGGGATGATCAGCCATGATCACATTGAATGGCGGTGCTGGCTCGAAGGGCCGAATGGCCTACTCCTGCACCTGTTATCTATTGTCTATTGATTTCAACCTTCACGTGGTCCACCCTGTTTTCGACGAATACAATCAACCCGGCGCCCACAATCAAAGAAGATCAAATAGTCCTACAACTTTAAGGCCCTGTCCCACTGTACGAGTTCATCCAAGAGCTCTCCCGAGTTGAAAAACTCATGGTAAGCATGTAGAATGTACGTAGCGGGTACGTCGGAGCTCGGGGACGTCTCCTGGCGGTTCGTAACGCTAACGGCAGGTACTCGGGAAACGCGGTAAGCTCGGGAAGATTCGTGAAGATTTTTCAACATGTTTGAAAAATGTCCACGAGAGCCCCGAGCACCGACGAGCGGCCATTACCGTAAATCTCCGAGTTCGAATCGGGGCAAACTCGGGAGAGCTCTTGAATTCGCTTGTACAGTGGGACAGCCCCTTTAGGCTGTGCACGCCACACGCAAGAAGAAGAAGGAGTGTGCGGGGATCGCTGGTCGGCGCGGACTGGGTGAGCCGAAGGGCCTGTTTCCGCACTGTGCCTCTAAACTAAATTAAACCTGGCGTTAACACTGAGTTATGTTCTCCTCAGGTGAATGAGGTGCCTGGAATAATTTGCCGGAGGTAGCCGCCCGCAGATATGGCCTCCGACTCGCAACACGCCTTTGCCACCGTGCAGAAGATCTACTATCCATCGCTGTGCGCTGTTGGTATTCCAGGTAGGCGCAGTTGTTACGGCCACTAACATTGCACCACCAGGGCCAAGGGGTCGTGGTTTACGCCAACAACAATCTGGTGTACGAGAACTTAGAGTCACAGGTGATAGAATGTGGAAACAGGCCCTTCGGCCCAACTCGCCCACACCGGCCAACATGCCCCATCTACTCTAGTCCCACCTGCCTGCGTTGGGCCCATATCCCCTCCAAACCCGTCCTATCCATGTACGGAGGGGGAGACCAGATGGAAAGTGAGATTTGGTTTTGATTTTTAGCTTCGAGATACAACAATGGAACAGGCAAAAATGCTGGAGGAACTCAGCGGGTGAGGCAGCATCTGTGGAGCGAAGGAATAGGTGACGTTTCGGGTCGAGACCCTTCTTCAGACTGATGTTGGGGTGGGGGTGGGAAGAAGAAAGGAAGAGGTGGAGACAGTGGGCTGAGGGAGAGCTGGGAAGGGGAGGGGAAGGAGGGAGAAAGCAGGGACTACCTGAAATTGGAGAAGTCAATGTTCATACCGCTGGGTTTCTTTAACATAGAACGGTGGTGCAGCAGTAGAGTTGCTGCCTCACGACGCCAGAGACCTGGCTTCCATCCTGACTACGGGTGCTGTCTGTACGGAGTTTGCATGTTCTCCCCGTGACCCACGTGGGTTTTCTCCGAGATCTTCGGTTTCCCCCCACACTCAAAAGACGTAGAGGTTTGTAGGTAAATTGGCTTGGTATAAATGTAAAATTGTCCCCAGTGTGTAGGATAGTATCAGTGTGCGGGGATCGCTGGTCGGCACAGACTCGGTGGGCTGAAGGGCCTGTTCCCACACTAAACTACACTGCACTAAACCTGCTGAGTTCCTCCATCACATCGGGAACATGTTTCCTGCCTCCAGCGTGTCCAAACCCTTAATAATCTTATATGTTTCACGGGGAGAACGTGCAAACTCCGTACAGGCAGCACCCGTAGTCAGGATCGAACCCAGGTCTCTGGCGCAGTAAGACAACAAGTCTGCCATAACGCCACTTTGCCTTGCAGGTAGTCATAGATGGGTTCCCGATGTTGGGGAGGTCCAGAACCAGGGGCCACACACAGTTTAAGAATAAGGAGTAAGCCATTTAGAACGGAGACGAGGAAACACTTTTTCACACAGAGAGTGGTGAGTCTATGGAATTCTCTGCCTCAGAGGGCAGTGGAGGCAGGTTCTCTGGATGCTTTCAAAAGAGAGCTAGATAGGGCTCTTAAAAATAGCGGAGTCAGGGGAGAAGGCAGGAACGGGGTAGTGATTGGGGATGATCAGCCATGATCACATTGAATGGCGGTGCTGGCTCGAAGGGCTGAATGGCCTACTCCTGCACCTATTGTCTATTGTCTATTGAATTAGAGACCCAGTCTACTCAACCTCTCCCTGCAGTTCATGCCCTCTAGTCCTGGCAAAGTCTTTGTAAAGTTTTGCCTGATGGATCTCCAGTTTTGTCTGCAGTCTGTTCAAAACAACAACATTGAATTCTCTAATTTAAAGAAACTTAATTGTATATTCTCCACCTCTCCAGTGTTTCGCCCTTTACCCCTTCCTGCACCCTGGTCGTTTTACCAGTTGGCAACAGTCTTGTCCTCGACTCACCTACTCTGGGTGAGAGACCTGCGTGCATCTCCCGATCTAATCCCCTCAGCCATTCAATCGTGGCTGATCTATCCTTCCCTCTCGATCCCATTCTCCTGCCTTCTCCCCATAAACCCCTGGCACTCCCACTGCAGGAAAAATGTCCTCGATGTTGCGGGAGTCCAGAACCAGGGGGTTACTGTTTAGTTATAAGGGGTTGTGCCACTTAGGACTGAGATGAAGAAATGCTTTTTCACCCAGGGAGTTGTGAATCTGTGGAATTCTCTGCCTCAGAAGGCGGTGGAGGCTGATTCACTGGATGTTTTCAAGAGAGTGTTATGGCCCTGTCCCACGGTACGAGTTCATTCCAAGAGCTCTCCCGAGTAAAATAAAATCAAGCTCGTGGTAAGCACGGAGAATGAACGTAGCGGGTACGTCGGAGCTCGGGGACGTCTCTTAGCGACTCGTAGCGCTAACGGCAGGTACTCGGGAAGACTCGCTAACGGCAGGTAAGCACAGGAAGACTTGTGAAGATTTTTCAACATGATGAAAAATGTCCACGAGAGCCCCGAGTACCGACGAGCGGCCATTACCGTAAATCTCCGAGTTCGAATCAGGGCAAACTCGGGAGAGCTCTTGGAATGAACTCGTACAGTGGGACAGGGCCATTAAATTTAGCACTCGGGGCTAATGGAATCAAGGGATATGGGGAGAAGGCAGGAACGGGGTACTGATTGGGGATGATCAGCCATGATCACATTGAATGGCGGTGCGTCTATTTTTAATGTTTCAATGATTTATTAAGCAGGCCAGTGCGGGGAACAGCCATCCATCCCCCAGTGAAGCTGGGAAAGTTCAACGACTGCATTTGGCCTTTTGTTCCTTGGCTTGTAACAAATGCGGCAGAGTGTTCTGTTTGAGCGGGGATTAACACATTCCGATCGTGATGAATGGCCCTTTCCGCGGGTCGACTCCAGCACTGGTGAGCTGTGTCGTCGGAGAATTCAACACATCATTCTCACTCACAACAAACCCACTGCCTTTTTAGTTTAGATCGAAAGATAGACACAGAGTGCTGGAGTAACTCAGCGGGTCAGGCAGCATCTGTGGAGAACGTGGATAGGTGACGTTTCACAGAGTGCTGGAGTAACTCAGCGGGTCAGGCAGCATCTGTGGAGAACATGGATAAGTGACGTTTCACAGAGTGCTGGAGTAACTCAGCGGGTCAGGCAGCATCTATGGAGCTAAGGAAATAGGCAACGTTTCGGGCCGAAACCCATAAGGGTTTCGGCCCGAAACGTCGCCTATTTCCAGAAGGATTTCGGCCCGAAAAGTTGCCTATTTCCTTAGCTCCATAGATGCTGCTGCACCATAACTCAGCGGGTCAGGCAGCATCTGTGGAGAACATGGATAGGTGACGTTTCACAGAGTGCTGGAGTAACTCAGCGGGACAGGCAGCATGTCTGGGGAGAAGGGATGGGTGATGTTTCGGGTCGAGACCCTTCTTCAGACGGCCTTTTCATTTAGTTTAGTTTAGAGATACAGCGCAGTAATGAGCCCACCGAGTCGGTGCCGACCAGCGATCCGCGCACACTAACACTATCCTACACACACTAGCGACTACATAGGACATGAGAGTGGCACAGCGGTAGAGTTGCTGCCTCACAGCGCCAGGGACCCAGGTTCAATCCTGACGACGGGCGCTGTCTGTACGGAGTTTGTACCTTCTCCCCGTGACCACGTGGGTTTTCTCCGGGTGCTCTGGGTTTCCTCCGACACTCCAAAGACGTGCATGTTTGTAGGTTAATTGGCTTGGTATACATGTAAAAATTGTCCCTGGTACGAGGCAGTGTTAATGTGCGGGGGTCGCTGGTCGGTACGGTCCCGGTGGGCCGAAGGGCCTGTTTCCGCGCTGTATCTCTGAAGTAAACTAAAGTATATTTACAATAACACCAACGCCAGTTAACCTACAAACCTGCACGTCTTTGGAGTGTGGGAGGAAACCGAAGATCTCGGAGAAAACCCACGCAGGTCACGGAGAGAACGCACAAACTGCGTACAGACAGCACCTGTAGTCGGGATGGAACCCGGGTCTCTGGCGCTGTGAGGCAGCAACTCTACCGCTGCACCACCGTTACACCCAGCTCTCCGGCTAGACCATTGACAATAGACAATAGACAATTGGTGCAGGATGATGTGCATGGCTGATCATCCACAATCAGTACCCCGTTCCTGCCTTCTCCCCATATCCCCTGACTCCACTATCTTCAAGAGCCCTATCTAGCTCTTTCTTGAAAGTATCCAGAGAACCGGCCTCCACCGCCCTCTGAGGCAGAGAATTCCACAGACTCACAATTCTACGTGAGAAAAAGTGTTTCCTCGTCTCCGTTCTAAATGGCTTACTCCTTATTCTTAAACTGTGGCCCCTGGTTCTGAACTCCCCCAACATCGGGAACATGTTTCCTGCCTCTAGCGTGTCCAAACCCTTAATAATCTTATATGCTTCAATAAGACATCCTCTCATCCTTCTAAATTCCACAGTGTACAAGCCCAGCTGCTCCATTCTCTCAGCATATGACAGTCCCGCCATCCCGGGAATTAACCTTGTAAACCTACGCTGCACTCCCTCAATAGCAAGAATGTCCTTCTCAAATTTGGAGACCAAAACTGCACACAATACTCCAGGTGTGGTCTCACTAGGACCCAGTACAACTGCAGAAGGACCTCTTTGCTCCTATACTCAACTCCTCTTGTTATGAAGGCCAACATGCCATTCGCTTTCTTCACTGCCTGCTGTACCTGCATGCTTACTTTCATAGACTGATGTACAAGGACCCCCACATCCCGTTGTACTTCCCCTTTTCCCAACTTGAATCCATTTAGATAATAATCTGCCTTCCTGTTTTTGCTACCAAAGTGGATAACCTCACATTTATCCGCATTAAACTGCATCTGCCATGCATCTGCCCACTCCCCCAACCTGCCCAAGTCACCCTGCATTCTCATAGCATCCTCCTCACAGTTCACACTGCCACCCAGCTTTGTGTCATCTGCAAATTTGCGAATGTTACTTTGAATTCCTTCATCTAAATCATTGGTGTATATTGTAAATAGCTGCGGTCCCAGCACCGAGCCTTGCGGTACCCCACTAGTCACTGCCTGCCATTCTGAAAGTGACCCGTTAATCCCTACTCTTTGTTTCCTGTCTGCCAAACCAATTTTCTCTCCATGTCAGCACTCTACCCCCAATACCATGACAAGCCCCTGTTTAAAAATAGGACCATTTTCCATAGGCTCAAAGTCATTTTGTAAAAAAAATACAATTTGGCACCTGATTTGTAGTTGAAGTTATGACAGAAGGAATCCATCAAGATTAGTCCACTCCATTAACACAGTTTCCTGTCCTGACCAGTGGATGAATAATATGCGTTTGGCAATTTAGTGAATCCTATGCGCAGTGGAACAGTCAGATCATGGCATTTTTACGCTGGGATTACATAAACGACTGCCTGGTCTCCAAAGCAGAAGAAATATGATCTAAACTCAATTAGGGTCGACACTAAAAGCTGGAGTGACTCAGGAATGGGTGACGTTTCGGGTCGAGACCCTTCTACAGATCCGTCTCCCACCCCCCCCAGTCATTTTGCTGTCGTCCTGGTTAGTTTCATTCAGCGATAGCAGCAAATCAGGCCATTCAGCCCATCAAATCTACCCCGCCATTCAATAATGGCTGATCTATCTCTCCCTCTCAAGCCCGTTAGAAACATAGAAACATAGAAACATAGAAATTAGGTGCAGGAGTAGGCCATTCGGCCCTTCGAGCCTGCACCGCCATTCAATATGATCATGGCTGATCATCCAACTCAGTATCCCGTACCTGCCTTCTCTCCATACCCCCTGATCCCTTTAGCCACAAGGGCCACATCTAACTCCCTCTTAAATATAGCCAATGAACTGGCCTCAACTACCCTCTGTGGCAGAGAGTTCCAGAGATTCACCACTCTCTGTGTGAAAAAAGTTCTTCTCATCTCGGTTTTAAAGGATTTCCCCCTTATCCTTAAGGATTTCCCCCTTATCCCGCTGAGTTGGTTACTCCAGCTTTATGTGTCTATCTAAAGTCCGATCAAGGATAGTCCGAGCATCACCAATGAGTAGATAGTAGTTCAGGACCACTCTCTAGTTGTGGTAGGATGATTCAGCTGCCTGATAACAGCTGGGAAGAAACTGTCCCCGAATCTGGAGGTGAGCATCTTCATACAGTTCCTTCTTACACACTTGATCAGGCTTTGCTGGCTTTACCTTGCACTAAACATCACCCCCTTATCATATACCGATATATGCTGTCAATGGCTCGATTGTAATCGTGTATTGTCTTTCCGGAGACTGGTTAGCACGCAACAAAAGCTTTTCACTGTACCTCGTTACACGTGACAATAAACTAAACTGAACTAAACTTAACGAACCAAAACTCTTCGAAGGCAGACAAAAATGCTGGAGAAACATAGAAACATAGAAAATAGGTGCAGGAGGAGGCCATTCGGAATGCATTCGGAGGCCGTTCTCCTGCCTTCTTCTCATAAACCCTGACACCCGCACTAATCAAGAATCTATCTATCTCTGCCTTAAAAATATCCAATGACTTGGCCTCCACAGCCGTCTGCGGCAATGAGTCCTACAGATTCACCCACCCTCTGACTATTGTCACAGTGTTCTATAGCTTGTAAAGGGGCCCGTCCCACTTCGATGTCATTTGCGCCTTATATGTAAAATAGGTCGACGCATCGTTACGCACGATGCTGCGCACAAATCACGCGTCATCATGCGCGTGATGTCATTAGAATATCCTGCGGCGCACGGTGAGGTAACCATGTGTCAACACGCGATACACGTGAGAAGTCGGGACGCCAGCGTGCGACGCCAATGCGGTAGCGTGCGTACCCAATGCATCAGCGTGCATACGCGATACGTCACGCAGGTGGCGTGCGAGGATTGCGTGCAGCACAAAATCCTGGAGCGCCGTGCGATGCCACACCCGCGCGCAACTCCACACTCCTCCACGCATCTCCATGCGCCCGTCCCGCGCTACCCACACGCTACCCGTGCGTCACAACGCGACCACCACATTTTTGGAGGTTGCGTAAATGGCGAGCAAACGACGGCCAAGTGGGACGGGGCCCTTAACAAGATTTCATCCAACACACAACTAACAATGGCCTGTTTCTTGATCATTGTTACTTATCTGCATATCTTTCATTCCTTTGTTCTATATCTCTCCACATCACCGTCTATATCTCTCCTTTCCCTGTGCCCCCCGACTCTCAGTCTGAAGAAGGGTCTCGACCCGAAACATCACCTATGATGTGGATAGAGAACTGGCTGGCAAACAGGAAGCAAAGAGTAGGAGTAAACAGGTCCTTTTCACAATGGCAGGCAGTGACTAGTGGGGTACCGCAAGGCTCAGTGCTGGGACCCCAGCTATTTACAATATATATGAATGATCTGGATGAGGGAATTGAAGGCAATATCTCCAAGTTTGCGGATGACACTAAGCTGGGGGGCAGTGTTAGCTGTGAGGAGGATGCTAGGAGACTGCAAGGTGACTTGGATAGGCTGGGTGAGTGGGCAAATGTTTGGCAGATGCAGTATAATGTGGATAAATGTGAGGTTATCCATTTTGGTGGCAAAAACGGGAAAACAGACTATTATCTAAATGGTGGCTGATTGGGAAAGGGGGAAATGCAGCGAGACCTGGGTGTCATGGTACACCAGTCATTGAAGGTAGGCATGCAGGTGCAGCAGGCAGTAAAGGAAGCGAATGGTATGTTAGCTTTCATTGCAAAAGGATTTGAATATAGGAGCAGGGAGGTACTACTGCAGTTGTACAGGGTCTTGGTGAGACCACACCAGGAGTATTGCGTACAGTTTTGGTCTCCAAATCTGAGGAAGGACATTATTGCCATAGAGGGAGTGCAGAGACGGTTCACCAGACTGATTCCTGGGATGGCAGGACTGTCTTATGAAGAAAGGCTGGATAGACTTGGTTTATACTCTCTAGAATTTAGAAGATTGAGAGGGGATCTTATAGAAACTTACAAAATTCTTAAGGGGTTGGACAGGCTAGATGCAGGAAGATTGTTCCCAATGTTAGGGAAGTCCAGGACAAGGGCTCACAGCTTAAGGATAAGGGGGAAATCCTTTAAAACCGAGATGAGAAGAACTTTTTTCACACAGAGAGTGGTGAATCTCTGGAACTCTCTGCCACAGAGGGTAGTCGAGGCCAGTTCATTGGCTATATTTAAGAGGGAGTTAGATGTGGCCCTTGTGGCCAAGGGGATCAGAGGGTATGGAGAGAAGGCAGGTACCGGATACTGAGTTGGATGATCAGCCATGATCATATTGAATGGCGGTGCAGGCTCGAAGGGCCGAATGGCCTACTCCTGCACCTAATTTCTATGTTTCTATGTTTCCTTCTCTCCAGAGATGCTGCCTCACCTGCTGAGTTACTCCAGCTTTTGCGTCTGTCTTCGGTGTAAACCAGCATCTGCAGTTCCTTCCTACTGAATGAAAGATTTTTTACATTGGCATCAAAACTTTAAACATAAAAAGTTGTCACTGTATGTCATTGTCGCTGGTGGGCGGAGCGACCAAGGCAAATTCCTTGTATGTGAATACTTGGCCAATAAACCTATTCTTATTCTTCTTATTCTATTATTATTCTTAAAAAGTTCCATCCGTCTGATGAAGTTGTCTGCAAATTCACACCACATCGTAAATAGTGAATAACTTGGAGAGAGTGGATGTGGAGAGGATGTTTCCACTAGTGGAAGAGTCTAGGACCAGAGGGCACAGCCTCAGAAATAAAAGGGCGTACCTTTAGAAAGGATTTGGGGAGGAATTTCTTTAGTCAGAGGGTGGTGAATCTGTGGAATCCATTGCCACAGACGGCTGTGGAGGCCACGTCAGTGGATATTTTTAATCAGGATCAGATTTTATTCGCCAAGTATGTTTTGCAACATACAAGGAATTTCACTGGCCATAGGCAGTGATTAACAGATTTGTGATTAGTACAGGTGTCATCGGGAATATGTTTCCTGCCTCTAGCGTGTCCAATCCCTTAATAATCTTATATGTTTCAATGATATCCCCCTCTAATCCTTCTAAACTCCAGAGTGTACAAGCCCAGCCGCTCATTCTCTCAGCATATGACAGTCCCCGCCATCCCGGAATTAACCTTATGAACCTACGCTGTACTCCCTCAATAGCAAGATGTCCTTCCTCAAATTAGGGGACCAAAACTGCACACAATTACTCCAGGTGACTTGACTTGACTTGAGGTGTGGTCTCACTAGGATCCTGTACAACTGCAGAAGGATCTCGTTGCTCCTATACTCCACTCCTCTTGTTACAAAGGTCAACATGCCATTGGCTTTCTTTACTGCCTGCTGGGCCTGCATGCTTACTTTCATTGACTGATGTATAAGGACCCCCAGATCCCGTTGTACTTCCCCTTTTCCCAACTTGACGCCATTTAGATAATAATCTGCCTTCCTGTTATTCCTCTCATGACTTTGTCCATCTCTATAACTTGACTTTGTCCACCTCTCAGCACTGGTGAGTAAGGCAAGGCAGCGCCTTTACCACCTCAGGCAATTGAGGAAATTCAGAGTGTCTCCGAGGATCCTCCAGTGCTCTACGCAGCGGCGGTGGAAAGCATCTTGTCCGGGAACTTACCATCTGGTTTGGGAATTGCCCTGCCCAGGACAAGAAGGCTCTGCAGAGAGTAGTTGCGTTCGGCCGAACGCACTATGGGAACTTCACTCACCCCCCTGCAGGAACTATACAACAGGAGGTGCAACTCCAGAGCAAATAAAATCATGGGAGACCCCTTCCACCCCTGCAACGGACTGTTCCAGCTGCTACGGTCAGGCAAACGCCTCCGTTGCCATGCGGTGAGAACGGAGAGGTTGAGAAGGAGTTTCTTCTCCCAGAGGCAATTCGGACTGTAAACGCCTATCTCACCAGGGACTAACTCTACTGAACGTTTTTCCTTCCATTATTTATTATGTAAAATAATATGTGTGTTATGATTGTGTTTATAATTTGTTTGGTTGTTTTGTTGTTTGTCTTTTGCACAAAAGTCCGCGAGCATTGCCACTTTCATTTCACTGCACATCTCGTATGTGTACGTGACAAATAAACTTGACTTGACTTGACTATAAGATCACCCCTCATCCTCCTGCGCTCCCAAGAATAAAGTCCCAGCCTACTCAACCCCTCCCTGTAGCTCAGGCCCTTGGATCGTGGCAACATCCTCGTAAATCTTCCCTGTTCCCGCTTCCACCACAGCAGGGTGACCAAAACTGAACACAAGACTCCAAGTGTGACCCCCACCAACGTCTGATATAAACTGTGTCCGAAAGACAGGCACAAAGTTCTGGAGTAACTCAATGGGTCAGGCAGCATCTCTGGAGAAAAAGGACAGGTGACGTTGTAGGTTGGGACACCTTCTTCAGACTTGAAGAAACGTCACCCATCCCCTTTTCTCCACTGATGCTGCCTGACCTGCTGAGTTGCTCCAGCACTTTGTGCCTGTCTTTGGTATAGACCAGCATCTGCAGTTCCTTTCTACACATGATATCCCAACTTCTATACTCAATACCCTGACTGACTTCATTGTTCCCCCCGTCCCCATCAAATGCTCTACAACTCCGTTACTCATGTTTTAATGTCAATAGATGGTCGACGTAGACTGGACGGGCCGAAGGGCCTTTATAACAAGAGGAGTTGAGTATAGGAGCAAAGAGGTCCTTCTGCAGTTGTACAGAGCCCTAGTGAGACAACACCTGGAGTATTGTGTGCAGTTTTGGTCCACTAATTTGAGGAAGGACATTCTTGCTATTGAGGGAGCGCAGCGTAGGTTTACAAGGTTCATTCCCGGGATGGCGGGACTGTCATATGCTGGGAGAATGGAGCGGCTGGGCTTGTACACTCTGGAGTTTAGAAGGATGAGAGGGGTTCTCATTGAAACATATAAGATTGTTAAGGGCTTGGACACGCTAGAGGCAGGAAACATGTTCCCGATGTTGGGGGAGTCCAGAACCAAGGGCCACAGTTTAAGAATAAAGGGTAAGCCATTTAGAACAGAGACGAGGAAACACTTTTTTCCCACAGAGAATGGTGAGTCTGGGGAATTCTCTGCCTCAGAGGGCAGTGGAGGCCGGTTCTCTGGATTCTTTCAAGAGAGAGCTAGATAGGGGCTCTTAAAGATAGCGGAGTCAGGGGATATGGAGAGAAGGCAGGAACGGGGTACTGATTGGGGATGATCAGCATGATCGCATTGAATGGCGGTGCTGGCTTGAAGGGCCGAATGGCCTACTCCTACACCTATTGTCTATTGTGTATTGTCTCGACACTAAAACTAAACTCACGGTGGTACAGCGGTAGAGTTGCTGCCTCACAGCGCCAGAGACCCCGGGTTCCATCCTGACTACTGCTGCTGTCTGTACGGAGTTTGTACGTTCTCCCCGTGACCTGCGTGGGTTTTCTCCGGGTGCTCCGGTTTCCTCCCACACTCCAAAAACGTGCAGGTTTGTAGGTTAATTGGCTTTGGTCAAATTGTAAATTGTCCCTAGTGTGTGTAGTGTAGTGTTCGTGTGCGGGTATCGTTGGTCAGCACGGACTTGGTGGGCCGAAGGGCCTGTTTCCGTGCTGTGTCTCTAAACTAAACTAAACTCATGTATTAATGTAAATAGATGGTTGGTGTGGACTAAATATGTAGGAAGGAATTGCAGAAACTGGTTTAAATTGAAGGTAGACACAAAATGCTGGAGTAACTCAGCGGGTGAGGCAGCATCTCTGGAGAGAAGGAATGGGCGATGTTTTGGGTCGAGACCCTTCTTCAGACTGATGCCAGGGGAGGGGGCGGGACAAAGATTAATGTAGTCGGATACAGTAAGACTGGTGGGAGAGCTGGGAAGGGGAGGGGAAGGAGGGAGAAAGCAGGGACTACCTGAAATTGGAGGAGTCAATGTTCATACCGCTGGGTGTAAACTGCCCAAGCAAAATATGAGGTGCTGCTCCTCCAATTTATGGTGGGACTCACTCTGGCCATGGAGGAGGCCCAGGACAGAAAGGTCGGATTGGGAATGGGAGGGGGAGTTGAAGTGCTGAGCCACCGGTGAGATCAGGTTGGTTATTGCGAACTGAGCGGAGGTGTTGGGCGAAGTGATCTCCAAGCCTACGCTTGGTCTTCACCGATGTAGAGCAGCTGACACCTAGAGCAGCGGATGCAATAGATGAGGTTGGAGGAGATGCAGGTGAACCTCTGCCGCACCTGGAACGACTGCTTGGGTCCTTGGATGGAGTCAAGGGGGGAGGTAAAGAGACAAGTGTAGCATTTCCTGCGGTTGCAAGGGGAAAGTGCCCCGGGGAGGGGGTGGTTTGGGTGGGAAGGGAAGAGTTGACCAGGGAGTCACGGAGGGAGCGGTCTCTGCGGAAAGCTGAAAGGGGTGGAGCTGGGAAGAATCCTGTTGGCGTGGACTAGATGGGCTGAATGGCCTGTTTCTGTGCTATGTCACTAAACTAAACTTGTATTAATGTGAATGGTTGGTTGGCGTGGACTAGATGGGCTGAAGGGCCTGTTTCTGTGCTGTGTCACTAAACTAAACTTGTATTAATGTGAATGGTTGGCATGGACTAGATGGGCTGAAGGGCCTGTTTCTGTGCTGTGTCTCTAAACTAAACTAAATTCATGCATTAATGTGAATGGTTGGTTGGCATGGACTAGATGGGCTGAAGGGCCTGTTTCTGTGCTGTCACTAATGTCAATGGATGGTTGGCGTGAACTAGATGGGCTGAATGGCCAGTTCCTGTGCTGTGTGTCTAACTGTCCTAACTGTCCTCTCTGTGTCCCTACAGCTAACCTCCTCACCATCTACACAATGTACAGCCGTAGATGCGGCATGTCACTGGTGGCCCGCCTGTATCTGATGGCTCTGGCCGTCGCTGACACGCTCTGCCTGTTCTGGGGGGGCCCTGATTGACCTGACCCTGGTGTGGCTGGACCCCAGCCCGTTCTGGAACAGCGCGCCGTGGTGCGGCCTCCTGACGGTGCTGGAGTACGGCTCGGTCTTCACCTCCACCTGGACGGTGATCGTCTTCACCGTGGAGCGCTACCTGGTGCTGAGGACCACCCGCTCCCGGCGGCCCAGCACCCAGAGCACAGTGACTGTCCGGGTCATCGTAGCCCTCACGCTGGTCTCCCACCTGTTGGCCCTCCCCGCCTACTGGATCTACAGCTCCAAGCTCCAGAACTCCACCTTGCCCGACCGTGGAGTGGAGGAAGTCCCGGCCTGCGTGTACGAGCACACGTTCTTCTCCACCGCCGTGGTGTGGTTCCACACGCTGGTGTCCGGAGGCGTCCCCTACGTCCTGCTCATCCTCTTCAATGTGCTGATCGGGCAGCAGCTGTACGCCGCGTCCAGTATGTTCACCAAGGAGCAGCTGAAGTCCATCAACGGAGTGACCACCCGCAGCCTGGCCAGGAAGTCCATCCTCATCCTCCTCACCGTCTCCTTCACCTTCGTGCTCCTCACCCTGCCGCGCTTCGTCACCTACTGCATCCTGCGCACCGTCTACAACCACCCCAGCCACGACCGCAACGACTACCGCCAGCCCATCAACCTGTTTGCCGACCTGGCCATCATGCTGCAGTGGCTCAACTCCGCCATCAACTTCCTGCTGTACTGCGTGGTCAGCAGGCCCTTCCGCAGAGAGTTCCTCCACCTCCTGAGCTGCCGGGCTCGCCCCTCCCCACGCCCGCCCACCTCCAACACGGCGCTCAAGGTCTACAGCCTGCAGGGTGGAGAGGTCCCACCGCCATCCGCGGCCATGCCCGGCTCCTAGACCGCGCCGGTCAAAGGTCCAGGGACCACAGAGGGCCAGGCACCCCCGCTCACGGACTGGGACCCAGCCTCAAGCCACCACCCCCTGCTGACCCAAAACCCCCACGAGGGAGAACTCAGGAGCGAGACAGGACTCTCGAACCTTTTCCTGGATGAGTGCACATCCAACCACCTCAGAGAGGGCGGCACGGCAATAGACAATAGATAATATATAAACATATGACAATAGAAACATATAAAATTATAACAGGACTGGACAAGCCAGATGCAGGGAAAATGTTCCCAATGTTGGGCGAGTCCAGAACCAGGGGCCACACAGTCTTAGAATGAAGGAGAGGTCATTTAAGACTGAGGTGAGAAAAAACTTTTTCACCCAGAGAGTTGTGAATTTGTGGAATTCCCTGCCACAGAGCGCAGTGGAGGCCAAGTCACTGGATGGATTTAAGAGAGAGTTAGATGGAGCTCTAGGGGCTAGTGGAGTCAAGGGGATATGGGGAGAAGGCAGGCACGGGTTATTGATTGGGGATGATCAGCCATGATCACAATGAATGGCGGTGCTGGCTCGAAGGGCCGAATGGCCTCCTCCTGCACCTATTTTCTATGTTTCTATGTTCCTATAATAGACAATAGATGCAGGCCATTCGGCCCTTCGAGCCAGCACCGCCATTCAATGTGATCATGGCTGATCATCCACAATCAGTACCCCGTTCCTGCCTTCTCCCCATATCCCCTGACTCCGCTATTTTTAAGAGTCCTATCTAACTCTCTTGAAAGTATCTAGAGAACCGCCCTCCACCGCCCTCTGAGGCAGAGAATTCCACAAGACTCGCTACTCTCTGTGAGAAAAAGTGTTTCCTCGTCTCCGTTCTAAATGGCTTCCCCCTTATTCCTAAACTGTGTGGCCCCTGGTTCTGGACTCCCCCAACATCGGGAACATGTTTCCTGCCTCTAGCGTGTCCAAACCCTTAATAATCTTATATGTTTCAATAAGATATCCTCTCATCCTTCTAAACTCCAGAGTGTACAAGCCCAGCCGCTCCATTCTCTCAGCATATGACAGTCCCGCCATCCCGGGAATTATGCTGTTTAAGAAAGAACTGCAGATGCCGGGAAAATCGAAGGTTGACAAAAATGCTGGAGAAACTCAGCGGGTGAGGCAGCATTTATGGAGCGAAGGAATAGGCAACGTTTCGGTTCGAGACCCTTCTTCTGGTTAGACTCGGCTTGTACTCGCTAGAATTTAGGAGATTGAGGGGGGATCTTATAGAAACTTACAAAATTCTTAAGGGGTTGGACAGGCCAGATGCAGGAAGATTATTCCCGATGTTGGGGAAGTCCAAAACTAGGGGTCACAGTTTAAGGATAAGGGGGAAGTCTTTTTGGACCGAGATGAGAAAATAATTTTTTAGACAGAGAGTGGTGAATCTGTGGAATTCTCTGCCACAGAAGGTAGTTGAGGCCACAGTTCATTGGCTATATTTAAGAGGCAGTTAGATGTGGCCCTTGTGGCTAAAGGGATCAGGGGGTATGGAGAGAAGGCAGGGATGGGATACTGAGTTGGATGATCAGCCATGATCATATCGAATGGCGGTGCAGGCTTGAAGGGCCGAATGGCCTACTCCAGCACCTATTGTCTATGTTTCTATGAAAGAACGTGTTTAAGAAACACTTGTACAAGTACATGGATAGGACATGTTTGGAGGGACATGGGCCAAGGGCAGGCAGGTGGGACTAGTGTAGATGGGGCATTGTTGGCCGGTACGTTGGGCCAAAGGACCTGTTTCCAGGCTGTATCACTCCATGACTCGAAAACACTTTTTCCGTCAATATCCACTGAATGTACCCTCTTTATTTGAGTTGCATTCACTTATTTTTCTCTGCATTACGTGACTGATGATTCATTTAATGCTGAGGGTTTCCTAACTTGCAAACTAACGTTTCCTAACTGTTTTTTAAAAAAAGAAATGTGTTCGGGTAATTTGGGCCAAAGGGCCTGTTTCTGTGCTATACGATACTATTATTATTATTATTATTATTATTATTATTATGAAATAGACTAAGTGGGACCCGTTGGGTCCCATTCTCACACAGGGGGGCTGGTCCCCCAACGCAATATCTCACCTCTCCACCAATTCCAATATTCCACCACTCACCCATAGCCCCCAACTGCGCAGGCGCGGCTGACGGGTTCCTGTTGTGATGCCCCTGATCCCCCACCTTCCTACCCTCCCAACCCCCCCAACTCCGCCCCTTGCCCCCCCCCCACCCCCCCCCCCACGCACTCCATCCCCCCCCCCCCCCCTTCAACCTCCGCCACCCCATCCACTCTTGGGTTCCCATTGTGACGTAGAACACGCAGGTATTACTGCGCAGGTGAATCCGACCCGCACGGCACGTGGGAAACGGATTTATTAAAGCTTAAAATGTGAATAAATCTTAAAATATAACAACAATTTAAATGTTAAAGAGGAGATTTATTCCGTCCATTCTTTCGTGTTGCGTCTCTTGTTGCGTTCTGCAGCCGGGGGAGGGGCACGGCTTGAGGAGGGGGCTGTCGGGGGCCGGTGGGGGATGGGGGAGAGTCCTGCAGCCAAGAAAGGGGGTTGGCTTCAGGCTAGTATGCTTGTTGTGGGCCGAAGGGACTGGTTTCCAGAGGGCTAGTATGGACATTGTGGGACAAATGGATTGTTGGGCTAGTCCTGCAGCTGGTGGCGGGGAGGCTTCGGGTGGGGGGCTGCGGGAGTGTTCTGTAGCCGGGGGAGGGGGACAGCTTCAGGAAGGGGCCGGTGGGGAGGGGGAAGCACTGCCATAGCCTACTGCTGCCGTGGCCTGCCGCTGCAATGGTCTGCCACTGGGGGGGGGTGCGAGGGGAGTGGGATGGGGGGGTGTGGGTGGGAGTGGTGAGCCTTCTGGAATCACAGTTCACTCACTCACGGCTCGTGGACTCACAGTTCACTCACTCACGGCTTGTGGACTCACAGTTCACTCACTCACGGTTTGTGGACTCACAGTTCACTCACTCACGGCTTGTGGACTCACAGTTCACTCACTAACGGCCTGTGGACTCACAGTTCTGGACTCAACTATCACTCACGGTTTCCGGGCTGACTGACACATGCCCGGCCTCCGGGGCTTTATTCTCCTCGCCCCCGGAAGGGGCGTTACTTTCATGGTGACTGACAGGCGAGAAGACCAACCTGCTCATCTCACGATTTTTATAAACCGTCATAACTTTTCTAATCTTCCACCCATCGGAACAAAACTTGGTGCGCTTGGAGCAGAGGAGAACGGTGAGTACGGTAGCGAAGAAATCCTAGCGATAAATAGTACCGTTTTTGTGCAAATTTAAAAACAATACAGACCGGAAGTGGTCAAGATAAAAATGTTAGTAATAGGATAGATAGATAGATAGATAGATAGATAGATAGATAGATAGATAGATAGATAGATAGATAGATAGATAGATAGATAGATAGATAGATAGATAGATAGATAGATAGATAGATAGATAGATAGATAGATAGATAGATAGATAGATAGATAGACAGACAGACAGACAGACTATGAATAGGTATATTGACCAGGTATTCACATACAAGGAATTTACCTTGGTGCTCTGCCCGCAAGTGACAACATGACATACAGTGACAGTTAGGAATGACACATTAAATATTAATAATAAAACATTATACATCACTAGACTACTATACATGAATATAATCGCCAATCTCAAGTACAAAGATAGACAGGCAGAAGGAACTGCAGATGATGGAATCTTGAGTTGAACACAGAGTACTGGAGTAACTCAGCGGGTCAGGCAGCATCTGTGGAGAACATGGATAGGTGACGTTTTGGGTCGGGAACCTTCTTCAACTGTAATTCGGACTAAAACTCAAAACATCACCTATCCTTTAGACTTTAGATATACTGAGGCCTTTCGGCCCACTGAGGCAGTGCCGGCCAGCAATCACCCCATACTCCAGCACTCTCCTACACACTAGGGACAATTTACAAGTTACAGAAGCCAATTAATCTACAAACCTGTACGTCAGACTGTGAGGCAGCAACATTACCACTGTGTCACCGTACCAACCATGTTCTCCACAGATGCTGCCTGACCCGCTGAGTTACTCCAGCACTGAGCACTCTGGAGACTCCGAACTGCTGTAGATTTGGGAGCAACAGCAGGAGGAGATTAGCAAGAGATCAGACTGATTGGCTCTAGCCCGAGTGGGAGGAGAGAAGTGAGTCAGAGGGGTGAAAACAGTTGAAAAGTAGAAGCCAAACACAGGCAGACTTTACTCAGAACTGCTGTAGATTTGCGAGCAACAGCAGGAGGGGATTAGCAAGAGATCAGACTGATTGGCTCTAGCCCGAGTGGGAGGAGAGAAGCGAGTCAGAGGGGTGAAAATGGGGCGAAGGGGTTTTCGGAGTTGGATTGGGAGAAGTAGGGAGATAGTGTATCGGGGTATCGGCCGACGGCCTGTATAGGTCCGGTAAACGGTGCTCTGGCAATATTCCCGGCTGTTACAAAATGATAGGAGAGAGTGGGCCTAGTGGTATGGAGGCCTGTGGAGGAGAGGATAACGAAGAAAGTGTTGAGAAGGAGGAGTGGGGAAACCGTGGGAACACGGGGTAGTCCCAGGAAGAGCAGCCGTAAAAGAAGGAAAAACAATACTGGTGGATCGGAGAGTGAAGACAAGGAAACTTCGTTAAATGTAGCGGTGAGGTTTGAAGGAGAAGGAGGAGTAAAGAAGATGGAGCCATTGAAGCTGACAAAAATAATCAGAGCCCAGGTTGGTGTAGTAAAGTATGCAAGAGTGCTGGAGGATGGAAACGTGCTAATAGGGTGCAACAGTGAGGCTCAAGTTGAAAAGGCAATGGAAATGAACCAGATTGACAAAACCAAAATAATCAAAGTAGTGAGAGTGGGAGAACGGAGGAGGGCAGGGTGTAAAGGGGTTATCTATGGAATCTCTCTCAAAGTTAATATGAGAGAACTGGTTCAGGAACTCAGGAAGAGATGTGAATTAATTATGAATGCCTAAAGAATGACCAAAGGAGCAAAGAAAGAGGAAACTGAGTCAGTTCTGGTCGAATTCAAGACAGAATCCTGTCCAAACGCGGTCCATTTTGGAATCATGCGATATAGCATAGAAACATAGACATAGAAACATAGAAATTAGGTGCAGGAGTAGGCCATTCAGCCCTTCGAGCCTGCACAGCCATTCAATATGATCATGGCTGATCATCCAACTCAGTATCCTGTACCTGCCTTCTCTCCATACCCCCTGATCCCCTTAGCCACAAGGGCCACATCTAACTCCCTCTTAAATATAGCCAATGAACTGTGGCCTCAACTACCCTCTGCGGCAGAGAGTTCCAGAGATTCACCACTCTCGGTGTGAAAAAAGTTCTTCTCATCTCGGTTTTAAAGGATTTCCCCCTTATCCTTAAACTGTGACCTCTTGTCCTTGACTTCCCCAACATCGGGAGCAATCTTCCTGCATCGAGCCTGTCCAACCCCTTAAGAATTTTGTAAGTTTCTATAAGATCCCCTCTCAATCTCCTAAATTCTAGAGAGTACAAACCAAGTCTATCCAGTCTTTCTTCATAAGACAGTCCTGACATCCCAGGAATCAGTCTGGTGAACCGTCTCTGCACTCCCTCTATGGCAATAATGTCCTTCCTCAGATTTGGAGATCCCACATAAGACAGTCCTGACATCCCAGGAATCAGTCTGCTGGAAGACCTGTCCCTGATTCAAGCATGCAAAATAGAAATAAAATAGCGTAAGAGAGAATATACCCAAACCAACGAGGTGCTTCAAATGTCAGAAATTTGGACATATAGCTAAAATGTGCAAAGGGGCGAGGAAATGCGCAAGGTGTAGTGGGGACCATGAATATGGTCAGTGTGGAGAGGGGGGTCAGACCAAAGTGCTGTCATTGTGGAGGAGAGCATAGTGTGGCTTACTGGGGCTGTGAGGTGATGAAACGTGAAGCTGAAGTACAAAACATAAGAGTGAAGGAAAAGGTCTCCTATGCAGAGGCAGCAAAGAGGGCTGACCCTACAAAACAGATGAATGAAAGAAGGATCAGGAGGGAGCAAGAAATGGGCATAATGGAGACAATAAAAGGAAAGGAAAAGAGTATATGGAAAGAAAAGATAAACCTGGTTATATTTATAACCATATAACCATATAACAATTACAGCACGGAAACAGGCCATCTCGGCCCTACAAGTCCATGCCGAACAACTTTTTTCCCCTTAGTCCCACCTGCCAGCACTCATACCATAACCCTCCATTCCCTTCTCATCCATATGCCTATCCAATTTATTTTTAAATGATACCAATGAACCTGCCTCCACCACTTCCACTGGAAGCTCATTCCACACCGCTACCACTCTCTGAGTAAAGATGTTCCCCCTCATATTACCCCTAAACTTCTGTCCCTTAATTCTGAAGTCATGTCCTCTTGTTTGAATCTTCCCTATTCTCAAAGGGAAAAGCTTGTCCACATCAACTCTGTCTATCCCTCTCATCATTTTAAAGACCTCTATCAAGTCCCCCCTTAACCTTCTGCGCTCCAGAGAATAAATACCTAACTTATTCAACCTATCTCTGTAACTTAGTTTATAGCAGGAGTAATAAATGCAACAGCAGAAGTGAAATCCAAAACAGAAAGGATCCAAATCATTGTAAAGGCTGCAGTCCACCACTTGGATATAGATATAGATATGCCATTTATTGTCACTATACATGTACAATGAGATTAAAAGCACCCCGTACTCAGTGCATACATATAATTTAGTACAAAAAACAAGAAACAGAAAACATAAACAAAAGGGAGAGGGGGGGGGGGGGTATAGGTGCACAATTCTGCGGCGCAATATACATATCTAGAAAGGCAAAATGGTGAAGGATGAATAGGCAGATGTTTAAAGATTATATTAAATATTAAAAATGTTTTTAAAAAATATTAAAAATTACAGTTACAATACACATTACAGTTCCAAATTCCAGTACGTGGATAGAATAGATGGAAGTCCGGGTATTGGGTTGTGAAGTCAGTGCATGTGTGAATTAAGAGTAGTTATGACTTTCGGAAAACAACTATTCCTGAGTCTATTTGTCCTGGATTTGATGCACCTATAGCGCCTTCCAGAGGGCAGCAGGTCGAACAGTCCAAACGCAGGGCATGGCAGGATTGAAGTGGGAGGAAATACATGATGGTCTCTGTATCCAGGCCAGCCAAGATTCAACATGTGTGGGTTGATGATATTAATGTTAATCCTACAATGGAATGCAAGAAGCTTGTTAGCCAATGGGCAAGACTTTAGGCAATTCATAGACAGTAGGAAGGAAAAACCAGATGTCGTATGTGTCGAGTTATTCTTATAATAAGGCTCGTACGACGAGTCTGTCTTTATTTAGCAACTCTGTACAGCAGCCGCAGGGTCGTGTGCCTGCCCGGGCATCTCCTCACCCACACTCCCGGTTTCCACGTCACATCCGGCCACCACAAAATAAAGGCATTCCTTACACTATTATTCCATAATACCACATCTCCCTTTCTTTGAGAACAAAGGGTGGACTACCTTTGTCTCCGCAGGGCTTAGGGGGTTTATTCTGCCCTTTTGCTGGAAGACCCGTCCCTGATTCAAGCATGCAAAATAGAAATAAAATAACTCCCGCGTTACCATACTGTGAACTATTACTTTAGCAGGCTGTGTTCTTCAAAACTTACTCACTCAGGGTTTCAGGTAAATGTAACAGGTTTACAGAACAATTTCACATCACATTTCACTCTCTCTTTTTCTTTACTGTAGAAAACAGATCAATAAATCACCAATCAAGTCTCTTCGGCTTTTAAACCTCTCTCCCACACCTGGTCCGCACAGTCTCTGTGGTGGGGCCCTCTCTGCTGGGCGATGTTGTCACTGGTGGAGCTGGCTCTGATGGAGCTGGCTCTGGTGGAGCTGGCTCTTCTCCCACCAGTGGCTCATCAGCGTCGACTACCTCACTGTTGGTCAGCAGCGGCACCAAGTGCTGCCGGTTCCTCCTCAGTGTGCCCTGAGGCACCTGGACGATATAAGAGCGAGGGGTATTGTGTGTAGATAGCACTTTGCCCTGGACTCGTGCATCGGTGATCCACACATCCTCCCCAGGTACTAGTGGCTCCAGATTTCTCGCTCCGTGCCTCTTGTCATATAACCATATAACCATATAACAATTACAGCACGGAAACAGGCCATCTCGGCCCTACAAGTCCGTGCCGAACAACTTTTTTTCCCCTTAGTCCCACCTGCCTGCACTCATACCATAACCCTCCATTCCCTTCTCACCCATATGCCTATCCAATTTATTTTTAAATGATACCAATGAACCTGCCGACACCACTTCCACTGGAAGCTCATTCCACGCCGCTACCACTCTCTGAGTAAAGAAGTTCCCCCTCATGTTACCCCTAAATTTCTGTCCCTTAATTCTGAAGTCATGTCCTCTTGTTTGAATCTTCCCTATTCTCAAAGGGAAAAGCTTGTCCACATCAACTCTGTCTATCCCTCTCATCATTTTAAAGACCTCTATCAAGTCCCCCCTTAACCTTCTGCGCTCCAGAGAATAAAGACCTAACTTATTCAACCTATCTCTGTAACTTAGTTGTTGAAACCCAGGCAACATTCTAGTAAATCTCCTCTGTACTCTCTCTATTTTGTTGACTATTTTGTCGAAGGATCTTGCGTCGTTCCACCTCTTCTCCCTTTCTTTGGCCCCCAGCGCGTTGTAGTCAGGCAAAACTGGATTCAGCAGGGTTGGAAGGGCAGGAACTGTAGTGCGGAGGTGGCGCCCCATCAACAGCTCGGCCGGGCTATAGCCGTTCTGTAGAGGGGTTGCTCTGTAGGCCAGCAATGCAAGATATGGGTCTGACGCCTTTGTTAGCAGGTTTTTCATGGTTTGTACAGCGCGTTCCGCCTCACCATTGCTCTGAGGAAACCTGGGGCTGCTCGTGATGTGCACAAAGCCATACTCTGCTGCAAAGGCTTTAAAGTGGCTACCTGAGAACTGGGGCCCATTGTCACTTTTAAGAAATTCACCAATTCCATGACGAGCAAACATGGATTTCAGGTGTACCACCACATCTGTGGACCTTGTGGGTGATAGCAGCGCAACTTCCACATACCTTGAGAAATAATCTACTACTAGTAGATAAGTCTTGTTTTTCAGCGTGAATAGGTCAGCTCCCAAGGTTTGCCAAGGCCTGTCTGGCATCTCCGTTGGCATCAGCGGCTCTTTGACGTTCCTTCGCTCTTGGATGCAGGTTCTACATTTCAGCACCATGTCATTCAGCTGGCTGCTGAGTCCTGGCCACCATACCGTCTGTTTGGCCCGGCCCCTGCACTTTGTCACCCCCAGGTGTCCTTCGTGTAGTCTCAGCAGCACATCACCTTGTAAGGCTGATGGGATGACGAGCCTCGTGCCCCGCAGCAGCAGCCCATCGTGCACAGTCAGCACTGCTCTATCAGCCCAGTAATGTCTCAGCACTCCCTGCAGTTGGCTTTTGTCGGGCCAGCCGTCTGTGCAGTACTCCATCAGTGCAGAGCATGTGCTGTCTGCCTGTAGGTGCTCCCGTAGGCTGCTCAGATAATCTCCACTGACAGGAATGTTGCTGATGACAGAGTCTACATAGATGTTGGTGTCCTCTAGTAGGCTTGTGTCTGTGTGTGTTCTTGCGGCTCTCAGAGGAGCACGAGATAAGGTGTCGGCTGTCCACAGGCTTTTGCCAGGGACATGATCTACTGTATAGCTGTACCTCATGAGTCTCATCCTAAACCTTTGGATTCTTGGTGGGAGGTCATCCAAAGCTTTCCCTCCCAGCAGACTCACCAACGGCTTGTGGTCAGTTTCCAGCTCGAATGGTCTTCCCAGGATGAAACAGCTGAACCTTTCACATGCCCACGTCGCAGCCAATGCCTCCTTCTCTACTTGAGCATAGCGCTGCTCTGTTGGTGTCATTGACCTGGACGCATATGCCACAGGTGACCACATGGCGTCGCTCTTCTGCAGCAGGACTGCCCCCAGGCCAGGCCAAAGGAAGAGGCATCAGCAGAGCACCTCCTCCTACTTACCCCTGGACCATGACCCCACTGACGAGCACCAGGCCACCATCTCCAGCACCATCACCGACTTCATCCACTCCAATGCCCTGCCCGACCGAGCCTCCAACCTCATCGTGCCCCAGCCCCGCACAGCCCGATTTTACCTTCTCCCTAAAATCCACAAACCTGATTGTCCCGGAAGACCCATTGTCTCCGCCTGTTCGTGCCCCACCGAACTCATTTCCAAATACCTTGACTCCATCCTATCACCCTTGGTTAAATCCCTCCCTACCTATGTTCAAGACACCTCAGACACTCTCCGTCGTCTCCGCGCATTCCATTCTCTAGGCCCTCACCCCCTCATCTTCACCATGGACGTCCAGTCACTCTACACCTCCATCCCCCACCACGATGGTCTCACAGCCCTCCGGTTCTTCCTCGACCAGAGGAGCAACCTATACCCAGCCACTAACACTCTCCTCCGCCTAGCGGAGCTGGTCCTTACCCTCAATAACTTCACGTTCGACTCCTCCCATTTCCTCCAAACACAAGGTGTAGCTATGGGCACACGCATGGGCCCCAGCTACACCTGCCTATTTGTAGGTTACGTCGAGCAATCCTTGTTCAATACATACCAGGGCCCCATCCCCAACCTCTACCTCCGCTACATCGACGACTGCTTTGGAGCCACCTCCTGCACCCGCACACAACTGACTGACTTCATCCACTTCGCCACTAACTTCCATCCGGCACTCAAATACACCTGGACCATTTCCGATACTTCCCTACCATTCCTTGACCTCACAATCTCCATTGCAGGTGATAGACTTCTGACCGACATACACTATAAACCCACTGACTCCCATGGCTATCTGGACTACACTTCTTCCCACCCTGCTTCCTGTAAGGACTCCATCCCCTACTCCCAATTCCTCCGTCTACGCCGCATCTGCTCCACGGATGATGCGTTCCACACCAGGACATCTGAAATGTCCTCATTATTCAGGGAACGGGGGTTCCCCTCCTCCACATAGATGAGGCTCGCACCAGGGTCTCTTCCATACCCCGCAACACTGCTCTCTCTCCCCATCCACCCACTCGCAACAAGGGCCGAGTCCCCCTAGTCCTCACCTTTCACCCCACCAGCCATCACATACAAAAAGTAATCCTCCGTCAGTTTCGCCACCTGCAACGTGACCCCACTACTCGCCACATCTTCCCATCTCCCCCCATATCTGCCTTCCGCAAAGACCGCTCCCTCCATAACTCCCTTGTCAATTCTTCCCTTCCCCCCTGTACCACCCCCTCCCCGGGCACTTTCCCTTGCAACTGCAAGAGATGCAACACTTGTCCCTTTACCTCCCCCCTCGACTCCGTTCAAGGACCCAAGCAGTCGTTCCAGGTGCGACAGAGGTTCACCTGTATCTCTTCCAACCTCATCTATTGCGTCCGCTGCTCTAGATGTCAGCAGATCTATATCGATGAGACCAAGCGGAGGTTGGGCGATCGTTTCGCCGAACACCTCCGCTCGGTCCGCAATAACCAAGCTGACCTCCCGGTGGCTCAGCACTTCAACTCCCCCTCCCACTCCGTCTCCGACCTCTCTGTCCTGGGTCTCCTCCATGGCCACAGCGAGCAGCACCGGAAATTGGAGGAACAGCACCTCATATTCCGTTTGGGGAGTCTGCATCCTGGGGGCATGAACATCGAATTCTCCCAATTTTGTTAGTCCTTGCTGTCTCCTCCCCTTCCTCAGTCCCCCTGCTGTCTCCTCCCATCCCCCAGCCTTCGGGCTCCTCCTCCTTTTTCCTTTCTTGTCCCCGCCCACCCCCGCCCCCGATCAGTCTGAAGAAGGGTTTCGGCCCGAAACGTTACCTATTTCCTTCGCTCCATAGATGCTGCTGCACCCGCTGAGTTTCTCCAGCTGTTTTGTATACCTTTGAGATCTTTAGAGCACTGTTTGGGTTGTATAATGTGAGCACTGGTGTGGATGACAGCTCTGTTTTTAACTGATCAAAGGCGGCCTGCTGCTCTGTCCCCCAGTACCAGTGGTTCTTCATGGACAGCAGGTCTCGTAGCACTTTGCCATAATGTCCCTTTTTGCCACAGTTGTGACACACAACATCTTTAGCAGGGCATTCCAATTCCCCATGCGAGGGCATTTTTCCACATCTATAGCAGGCCTTTGAACCTGGCTGTGGCTGTGTATTAAGTTTATTTTTGCCTGGTGTTTGTGCTTGTGGCTGAGGCTTTGAGGGAGATTTGGGTTTTCTGTAGCTTTTAGCATGCACAGCATCAACATTTGAGCACTTGCTAGCACCGCTATTTTCTCCTCTTAAGTCAGACCGCTGTCGTCTAACTTCTTCAGACTGCCTTGTCTTTGTTATAGCAGTTTCAAGGGTTAGGTCTCTGTCTAGCTGTAGCTTTTC
The DNA here is from genome assembly GCA_036785375.1 of Leucoraja ocellata. Classification (NCBI taxonomy): domain Eukaryota; kingdom Metazoa; phylum Chordata; class Chondrichthyes; order Rajiformes; family Rajidae; genus Leucoraja; species Leucoraja ocellata. The sequence continues at coordinate 3,462,239 of JAWMAR010000072.1, forward strand.
TGACAATGCGACGTTTCTCAGCCCGACCACTAACCTGTCGCGGATCAGCTCGTTCTGTAACTGTCCATAGTTGCAGTGTTCAGCTAATCCGTATAGAGCAGTGATGAAGGAATCCACCGTTTCCCCTGGCAGTTGCACACGCTGATTGAACTTGGCTCTTTCGTAGATTACATTCTTTTTAGGTACAAAAAATGCATCAAAGCCCGCCTTGACATCCATGTACTCCCTCCTCTCATCTGCAGTTAGCGTTAGCCCCTTTAGCACATCTTCGGCTTCATCGCCCATGCAATACACTAACGTGTTCACCTGGTTTTCTGCCGACGTCGCGTTTAAATTGCTTGCAAGCCGGAAGCGGTTGAATCTCCTGATCCAACGCTCCCATTCTTGAGGCTTGGTAAAATCGAATGGCTCTGGAGGTTGTATTGTGAACGTAGCAGTTGGTGTGGGTTGCGCCATATCTGCCAGCTCGTCTCCCATTTCCCGCCAAAACGATACACGTTCCTCTTCTTTTTTTTTCGCTTACAAGTATCCCAGTTCTGACACCATGTCGAGTTATTCTTATAATAAGTCTCGTACGATGACGTAATCGGGAGTCTGTCTTTATTTAGCAACTCTGTACAGCAGCCGCAGGTCTCGTGTGCATGCCCGGGCAACTCCTCACCCCACCCCCGGTTCCCACGTCACATCCGGCCACCACAAAATAATACACTATTATTCCATAATACCACAAGTATGTATCCAGGAAACCTGGTGGAAACCAAGTTTAGATTTTGTTCTATATGATTATGTTGCAGTGAGATGTGATAGGGGAAATGGGGGAGGAGGGGGTCGCGCCACTTTCATTAAAAAAGGGATACCATACAGGGTATTAGGAATTGGGCAGGAACAGGAATATGTGGTAATAGAAGTGTGGTCTGCGAGGAGGAAAATAGTGGTAATAAATTACTATAATCCATGTAAGCGATTAGAGGTCAGTAAGTTACAGGACAATGGTGTACAATTTTGGTCGCCTAATTATAGGAAGGATGTCAACAAAATAGAGAGAGTACAGAGGAGATTTACTAGAATGTTGCCTGGGTTTCAGCAACTAAGTTACAGAGAAAGGTTGAACAAGTTAGGGCTTTATTCTTTGGAGCGCAGAAGGTTAAGGGAACCCTTGATAGAGGTCTTTAAATGATGAGAGGGATAGACAGAGTTGACGTGGAAAAGCTTTTCCCACTGAGAGTAGGGAAGATTCAAACAAGGGGACATGACTTGAGAATTAAGGGACTGAAGTTTAGGGGTAACATGAGGGGGAACTTCTTTACTCAGAGAGTGGTGGCTGTGTGGAATGAGCTTCCAGTGAAGGTGGTGGAGGCAGGTTCGTTTTTATCATTTAAAAATAAATTGGATAGTTATATGGACGGGAAGGGAATGGAAGGTTATGGTCTGAGCGCAGGTAGATGGGACTAGGGGAGAATATGTGTTCGGCACGGACTAGAAGGGTCGAGATGGCCTGTTTCCGTGCTGTAATTGTTATATGGTTATATGGAAGTAGAAGGCCAGAGCAAATCTAATGTTATTTGGTGTGGGGACTTTAACGCACATGATACATTATGGGGCAGTGGAAAGTCAGATAATAATGGACAAGTAATTGAGGAATTATTAAATGACGGTAATCAAGTATGTCTAAATGATGGAAAGAAGACCAGGCTAGATGTTAGGACAGGGAAGGAGTCTGTGTTGGACCTTACACTTGTTTCTAATAGGATTGCTGCTAAGTGTGACTGGGAAGTATATGAAAAGGGTACCATAGGAAGTGACCATCATCCTGTGCTATGCAAAATAAATGTTACTTTAATTATGAGTAAAGAAAACAGAAGTGGACGATGGGTTTTTGGAAAGGCTAATTGGGAGAAATTTAAGGAGGAAAGTGATAAATATGTAAAACCGATACAAGAAGAGACAGATATAGAAAGCTTTGAGAATAAATTGTCAGAAGGTATCAAAAGAGCAGCATTAGTTTCCATACCTAAAAGTAAAGGAAGATCAAAAAGGAAAGCTGTGCCGTGGTGAGACAATAAATGTAAAGAGGCGGTGGTGAATAGAAACAGAGCATTCAGATTATTAAAAAGAACTCATAACTACCAACACATGATTAATTACAAACAGGCTCAGGCAATTGTAAGGGGGACTATAAGACAAACAAAAAGAGCATATTGGAGGAAGTTTTGTGATTCAATTGGAAACACAACACAGGTAGGGGAGATATGGGGGATGATTTAAAAAATGGAAGGTGATAAAAGGGAGTGGAGTTATCCTATCTTAACAAATGGAGATCAAACTGTAGTCTCAAATAAAGACAAAGCAGAACTAATGGTTAACAACTTTTAGTAGGGTTCACAGCCCCAGCAACTTGTCAGATGAAGGAAGAAGAGGTAGGGAAAGAACAAGAGAGGGAAATGTTGAGGCCTTACAAAGGAAAGGTATCACAGAGGACAAGTACAATATTCCATTTAATTTGGGGGAGCTAAAGAGAGCTCTGGCCAAGTGTAAGAACTCAGCCCCAGGGAAGGATGATATTTGTTACATAATGATAAAGCATCTAAGTGAGGAGGGACTCCAAAAGATACTTGTACTATATAACAAGGTGTGGGAAGAAGGGCGAATACCGGAGAGGTGGAAGGAAGCAATCATTGTGCCTATTAGAAAACCAGGGAAAGATGCAAGTAATCCAGTAAATTATAGACCTATAGCTTTAACAGTACACATGTGTAAACTGATGGAAAGAATGGTAAATGAAAGATTAATGCATCTAATGGAAGACAAAGGTATAGTGGCTAATTATCAGAGTGGCTTTAGAAAAGGAAACATAGAAACATAGAAACATAGAAATTAGGTGCAGGAGTAGGCCATTCAGCCCTTCGAGCCTGCACCGCCATTCAATATGATCATGGCTGATCATCCAACTCAGTATCCCATACCTGCCTTCTCTCCATACCCTCTGATCCCCTTAGCCACAAGGGCCACATCTAACTCCCTCTTAAATATAGCCAATGAACTGGCCTCGACTACCCTCTGCGGCAGAGAGTTCCAGAGACTCACCACTCTCTGTGTGAAAAAAGTTCTTCTCATCTCGGTTTTAAAGGATTTCCCCCTTATCCTTAAGCTGTGACCCCTTGTCCTGGACTTCCCCAACATTGGGAGCAATCTTCCTGCATCTAGCCTGTCCAACCCCTTAAGAATTTTGTAAGTTTCTATAAGATCCCCTCTCAATCTCCTAAATTCTAGAGAGTATAAACCAAGTCTATCCAGTCTTTCTTCATAAGACAGTCCTGACATCCCAGGAATCAGTCTGGTGAACCTTCTCTGCACTTCCTCTAATGGCAATAATGTCCTTCCTCAGATTTGGAGACCAAAACTGTACGCAATACTCCAGGTGTGGTCTCACCAAGACCCTGTACAACTGCAGTAGAACCTCCCTGCGCCTATACACAAAAGAGGTACTAATGATCCAGTTCTGTGCTTGGAAGATGATATAAGGAAAGCACAAGTCAAAAAAGAATCTGTAGTTACCATATTTTTTGATGTAGAGAAGGCTTACGATATGTTGTGGAGAGAAGGTCTTCTAATAAAGCTGCATTTAATGGGAGTAGGAGGAAATATTTTTAACTGGTTAATGGATTTTCTCAACGGTAGAAGTATCCAAGTTAAAATAGGGTCAGACATCTCTAGTAAATGTGTAGTCGAGAATGGAACTCCCCAGGGAAGTGCGATAAGCCCGATCCTATTCTCAATCATGATCAATGATATATTTGCAAACATTCAACCAGAGATGGGGCGATCGCTCTTTGCAGATGATGGCAGCCTATGGAGAAGGGGGAGGAATATAGATTTTATCGTGGAAAAAGTACAGCAAGGGATAGCCCAGGTGGAAGAGTGGAGAGGGAAATGGGGTTTTAAATTCTCTATAGAGAAGACAAAGACAATGATTTTCACAAGGAAGAAAATTAAAGAGGATGTCCAGTTAAAACTATGCGGCAACAATTTGGAAAGAGTAAAAGATTTCCGTTTCCTGGGAGTTCATTTTGACTCCAGATTAACATGGAGGGTCCACATTACAAAAACAATTGAAAAATGCAAAAAAGCCATCAATGTAATGAGATGCTTGGCAGGTTTAGAGTGGGGAGCAGATGTATTATCTCTTAAATGTATTTATGTATCACTGATCAGATCCAGACTAGAGTATGGCAGGTACACAAAAAAGCTGGAGAAACTCAGCGGGTGCAACAGCATCTATGGAGCGAAGGAAATAGGCGACGTTTCGGGCCGAAACCCTTCTTCAGACTGATGGGGGGTGGGGGGGGGGGAGAAGGGAGGAAAAGGGGAGGAGGAGGAGCCCGAGGGCGGGCGGATGGGAGGGTGGGAGGAGACAGCTAGAGGGTTAAGGAAGGGGAGGAGACAGCAAGGGCTAGCAAAATTGGGAGAAGTCAATGTTAATGCCATCCGGACGCAAGCAACCCAGGCGGAATATGAGGTGCTGTTCCTCCAATTTCCGCTGTTGCTCACTCTGGCAATGGAGGAGACCCAGGACAGAGAGGTCGGATTTGGAATGGGAGGGGGAGTTGAAGTGCTGAGCCACCGGGAGGTCAGGTAGGTTCTTGCGGACTGAGCGGGGGTGTTCGGCGAAACGATCGCCCAACCTACGCTTAGTCTCCCCGATGTAAATCAGCTGACACTGGAAACTGGAGAGATGCCGTTGAGACTGCGCCGCAGACAACTAATGGCTAATTACTGGCTAAGCCTTAAGGGTCATGGAGAGAATCACCCAACAAAACAGGTAGTACAGGAATGCTGAGAGAGAGGGGTGGCTCAGTCTGGAAGCTTCGGCTGGGTTGGAGGAGGTGTGGCAAGGGACATGGGAGTAGAGGACAAAGAGTTCTGCCCTGCAGTATTGTGGCCATCTGTCCCAATATGGATACTGAACATCCCAAAAGTTGATCTGGAGATATGGGAGGCAAACAGGAGGAACAAAAATTCAGACCTAAAGACAGAATATCATAACCATATAGATAATAGATACAGGGAACACCTCTTAATTTTCACAGATGGATCAAAGGATCCAGTAGCTGAAACAACAGGGGCGGCTGTGGTAGTCCAGGGGATGAATGTTGAGCTTTGCAAAAGAACAAATAACTATTTGACAGTATATACAGTGGAACTGTACGCTATTTTGATGGCAGTTCGGTGGATGGAACAGGTGCAACCATGCAAAGTATTTTTTTTTTTTTTTTTTTTTTTAATTTTATTTTTATTAGAAGTACGGTAAATTACAATCCTACACAACACATATATCTTAATACATTTTTTGTACCGCTTCATTTTTTTTGAGCTTTAAGAAAAAGGTAGAAGTAAGGAAAGTAAAGAAAGTGCAAGAGAGTCGTGAAGTGCAAGAGTGTTGGGAAAAGAAAGCCCCTTAGGAAAGAAGTTAGAGAAGGAAGTAAAGTGAGAAAATAGATCCTAGAAAAGAAAGAAAGAGAAAATAGAAACAATCGCTCTATTATAACATTAAACTCCGCAGAAAGGGGACTACCAACCAAGTCTGTTTTTGTTGTTTTACCTCCCGTTACCAGGTCCTGATACCACTTATTTATATATTTGGTTTTTTTAAAATTACTATTGCACCTCATACTTGTAATAGGTCCAGAAACATAGACCACGTCTTTTGGAATTGGTCTGCTTTACCTGCTAGGAGGAATTTCACCTCTTCCAGATGTAATGTTTCAAACATATTTGATATCCACATTTTTATTGTTGGTGTCGGCGCATTTTTCCAGAATTTAAGTATAAGCTTTTTTCCCATTACAGGTGCACAACCTTTTATCCGGTGTTCCAGAAACCGAAAAGCTCCGAAAACCGGCCATTTTTTCCAGATGTCGTCTGCGCACCAAAGCTCGCGTTTGGCGCCAAACTTGACCCAAAACGACCCACGGTCAACCCAGGTCTGTACTACTGTAGCGGCTGCCTCCTCCCTGGAGACCGGGAGACGCTTAAACATCTGTAAATCATTGCTTAAATGTTAGTCAGTTAGTTTGGAGGGCTTTTATGTGAAGGGGGGTGAAGGGGTAAACTTTAATTCTTAGTCCCCTACCTGGTCGGAGAGGCGGGGAGCGGTCAATGCCTTACCGGGTCGCCGTGCAGTAAGCTCCGCAGCGCTGTGGCCGTTGGGGCTGCGGGCGGCGCCAGTTGTAGCTCCGACCCCGGCAACTCTACCCCTGGCTGCGAGGCGCTCCAAATCCAGCGCGGCCCGCGGCCGGACGCCCCAGCTCCGCAAATGTCGGGAGTCGGCGACATCGCAGCGCTGGGAAACCAGTGGGGAGCGGGCAATGCCTTACCGGGTCGCCGTGCGGCAAGCTCGGGAGCGCTGTGGCCGCCGACACACAACATCGCGGAGCGTCGCTGGATTTGGAGCCGCGCAGCCAGGGGTAGAGTTGCCGGGGTTGGAGCTCCAACCGGCGCCGCCCGCGGCCGGACGGAGCCCCCAGCTCCGCGGCTCCAAATCCAGCGACGCTCCGCGATGTTGTGTGTCGGCGGCCACAGCGTTCCGGAGCTTGCCGCACGGCGACCCGGTAAGGCATTGCCCGCTCCCCGCTGGTATCCCAGCGCTGCGACGCTGCCGACTCCCGACATTCCCGGAGCTGGGACGTCCGACCGCGGGCGGCGCTGGATTTGGAGCGCCTCGCAGCCAGGGGTAGAGTTGCCGGGGTCGGAGCTCCAACCGGCGCCGCCCGCGGCCGGACGGAGCCCCCAGCTCCGCGAGGTTGGGAGTCGCCGACCAGGTAGGTAGGGGACTAAGAATTAAAGTTTCCCCCTTCACCCCGACTCCACCACCACCACATAAAATCCCTCCAAACTAACTGACTAACATTTATGCAATGATTCTCCCGGTCTCCGGGGAGGAGGCAGCAGCTCCAGACTTTTCAAGCCGCCCGCGCTACCTACCTAATCTACGCTAAAAATCTTCCATTCTGAAATCCGAAAATGTCCGAAATCCGACAAGTGTCTGGTCCCAAGGCTTTCGGATAAAAGGTTGTGCACCTGTATTAGCCCGTAATTAAATAAATTCTTCTGAAACACGTTTAATTCAGGGTTACCTTCCGATATTCCGAAGATAATCCATTCATGCAAAGTATTAATATGTAGCGACTCATTGTCTGCAATCCAGAGTATTGGGTCTGGTGCATCCCATAGGCAGCCTGACTTAGTGTATGAAATCCTGCTACTATTAAGCCAAGTGACAAGGAGGGGCAGTGACGTGACTTTGTTGTGGGTCCCAACACACATTGGTGCTCTAGGGAATGAAAAGGTGGATAAATTAGCAAAGGAGGCTGTAAAAAAAAAAACATAGAGGTAAACTTACAACTATCCAAATCTGAAGGAAAACACATAGAAACATATAGGAGTTGGCCATTCAGCCCTTCGAGCCTGCACCGCCATTCAATATGATCATGGCTGATCATCCAACTCAGTATCCCGTACCTGCCTTCTCTCCATACCCTCTGATCCCCTTAGCCACAAGGGCCACATCTAACTCCCTCTTAAATATAGCCAATGAACTGGCCTCGACTACCCTCTGTGGCAGAGAGTTCCAGAGATTCACCACTCTCTGTGTGAAAAAAGTTCTTCTCATCTCGGTTTTAAAGGATTTCCCCCTTATCCTTAAGCTGTGACCCCTTGTCCTGGACTTCCCCAACATCGGGAGCAATCTTCCTGCATCTAGCCTGTCCAACCCCTTAAGAATTTTGTAAGTTTCTATAAGATCCCCTCTCAATCTCCTAAATTCTAGAGAGTGTAAACCAAGTCTATCCAGTCTTTCTTCATAAGACAGTCCTGACATCCCAGGAATCAGTCTGGTGAACCTTCTCTGTACTCCCTCTATGGCAAAAACACATTGTGTGGAAGAAAATAAATTAGGAATGGCAACAATGCTGGGAACAGGAGACAAAGGGGAGACACCTCTATTCGCTACAAAACAGAGTGGGCATTACAGCAAGAAGAGGGGGGAACAGGAGTTTAAGAGGGAACTCTTAACAGGTAGTATTAACAAGATTGAGGATAGGACACACTCACCTGAACAGCACATTAAAAATATTGGGAAAACACTTTACTGGGCTGTGTGAGGAATGTCATCAGCCAGAAACAGTTCAGCATGCTCTAGTTGCATGTAGGAGATATGAGACAGAAAGAGGATTTATGATCATTGAAATGAGGAAAATTGGAGTGACAGAAATATCAGTAAAGAACATTCTAGAGTGTGGAGGGAAAGGAAAAGGAGTAAAGGTGTTGTTTGATTTCTTGAGGGCCTCTGGCCTTATAAAAAGGATATAATGTAAAGACATGAGTACTGTGGAATGAAGCCAGAAGGTGGCAGCAATGCAACATTGCGGATGCCGGCTGCCGTAAAACTACAAAGAAGAAGAAGGAGAGGGATGAAAACAGTCGAAAAGTAGAAGCCAAACACAGGCAGACTTTACTCAGAACTGCTGTAGCTTTGGGAGCAACAGCAGGAGGAGATAAGCAAGAGATCAGACTGATTGGCTCTAGCCCGAGTGGGAGGAGAGAAGTGAGTCAGTGCCGGGAAAACAGTTGAAAACTGAGGAATTGGTTTGTAAATTGGTAAATCAAGTCAAGTCAAGTTTATTTGTCACATACACATACGAGATGTGCAGTGAAATGAAAGTGGCAATGCTCACGGACTTTTGTGCAAAAGACAAACAACAAAACAACCAAACAAATTATAAACACAATCATAACACACATATTCTTTTACATAATAAATAATGGAAGGAAAAACGTTCAGTAGAGTTAGTCCCTGGTGAGATAGGCGTTTACAGTCCGAATTGCCTCTGGGAAGAAACTCCTTCTCAACCTCTCCGTTCTCACCGCATGGCAACGGAGGCGTTTGCCTGACCGTAGCAGCTGGAACAGGCAATTTATCAGTCAATTTAAGCAAGACTGCTCTTGGGGAGCGGCAGTGAGTGAGCAGCCTTGTGAGGGAAGTGCCCTGTGACAAAAGTGTGAGTCTTTGGCTCGAGAGTCTTCGGCGAGGAGGCTGAGGAGAGGAGACCACGCAATACGCTTGAGAGGTAGAGACGAAAGAAGGAGATGTCAGGCAAGCTGATTCAGTGCGATGCTTGCAGTATGTGGGAGGTCAAGGACACCGCTGGTGCCTCTGGCTGCTACAAATGTGTGAAGTGCATCCAGGTAGAGCTCCTGAAGGGCCGTGTTGGGGAACTGGAGAAGCAAGTGGATGACCTCCGGTTCGTACGAGAAACGGAGTTGTTCCTCGACAAGTCCTACAGTACGATTGTTACACCTAAGGTACTGGAAGAGAGAAGGTGGGAGACAGTGAGAAAGGGAGGAAAGCATGGAATGCCAACGTCCCCGGGTGGTGTACCTCTTGTAAACAGGTTCATCCGCTTAGAAGCTGCCGGGACAGAAGACGTGTTTACACTGAGCGGCAGACTGGCTTGCGATGCCAATAGGGCTGTTGAGCCAAAAAGGCCTAAGGCAGGGAATGCCATTGTAGTGGGAGACTCCATTGTGAGAGGTACGGACAGGGGTTTCTGCGGCAACAAACAGGATGCGAGGATGGTGTGCTGCCTTCCTGGTGCCAGGATCCAGGATGTCACGGACAGAGTGCAGAAAATCCTCAAGGGCGAAGGTGAACATCCGGAAGTGGTAGTGCATGTCGGCACAAACGATGTCGGAAAGAAGGGGATGAATATTCTGCAGCGTGACTATAGAGAGCTCGGAAAAATGCTGAAAAGCAGGACCTCCAGGGTTGTTATCTCCGGTTTGCTTCCAGTTCCTCGTGCTGGCGAGAGCAGGAACAGGGAGATACGGGACCTGAACGTGTGGCTGAGGAACTGGTGCACGGAGCAGGGATTTAGATTCTTGGATCACTGCGATCTGTTTTGGGGTAAGGGGGAACTGTACAAAAGGGACGGATTGCATCTTAACAGGTGTGGGACCAGCATTCTGGCAGGCAGGTTTGCCACTGCTACACGGGTGGTTTTAAACTGAATAAGGGGGGGTGGGGTGTCGAATGGGATAGTGGAGGATGGAGTTAAAGGGAAAGGGTTTCTTAAATGTGTGAGTGTAGAGACAGAGGGGTGTGAAATGAGGGTAGAAGCAATAGGTAGCAAGGTGAAAAGTAAAAGTGGCAGGCAGACAAAACCAGGGCAAAAATCAAAAAGGGCCACTTTTCAGCATATTTGTATAAGGGGTAAGAGTGTTGTAAAAACAAGCCTGAAGGCTTTGTGTCTCAATGCAAGGAGCATTCGTAATAAGGTGGATGAGTTGAAAGTGCAGATAGCTATTAATGACTATGATATAGTTGGGATCACGGAGACATGGCTCCAGGGTGACCAAGGCTGGGAGCTGAACATCCAGGGATATTCAATATTCAGGAGGGATAGACAGAAACGGAAAGGAGGTGGGGTAGCGTTGCTGGTTCGAGAGGAGATTAATGCAATGGAAAGGAAGGACATTAGCTTGGAGGATGTGGAATCGATATGGGTAGAGCTGCGAAATACTAAGGGGCAGAAAACGCTAGTGGGAGTTGTGTACAGGCCACCTAACAGTAGTAGTGGAGTTGGGGATGGCATCAAACAGGAAATTAGAAATGCGTGCAACAAAGGTAAAACAGTTTTAATGGGTGACTTCAATCTACATATAGATTGGGTGAATCAAATTGGCAAGGGTGCTGAGGAAGAGGATTTCTTGGAATGTATGCGGGATAGTTTTCTAAATCAACATGTAGAGGAACCAACGAGAGAGCAGGCTATTTTAGACTGGGTATTGAGTAATGAGGAAGGGTTAGTTAGCAATCTTGTTGTGCGTGGCCCCTTGGGCAAGAGTGACCATAATATGGTTGAGTTCTTCATTAGGATGGAGAGTGACATCGTTAATTCAGAAGCAAGGGTCCAGAACTTAAAGAAAGATAACTTTGAGGGTATGAGACGTGAATTGGCCAAGATAGGCTGGCGATTGATTCTTAATGGGTTGACGGTGGATATGCAATGGAAGACATTTAAAGACTGCATGGATGAGCTACAACAATTGTTCATCCCAGTTTGGCAAAAGAATAAATCAGGGAAGGTAGTGCATCCGTGGATAACAAGGGAAATCAGGGATAGTATCAAAACAAAAGATGAAGCGTACAAATTAGCCAGAAAAAGCAGCCTACCAGAGGACTGGGAGAAATTCAGAGACCAGCAGAGGAGGACAAAGGGCTTAATTAGGAAAGGGAAAATAGATTATGAAAGAAAACTGGCAGGGAACATAAAAACTGACTGCAAAAGCTTTTATAGATATGTGAAGAGAAAAAGATTAGTTAAAACAAATGTAGGTCCCTTGCAGTCAGAAACGGGTGAATTGATCATGGGGAACAAGGACATGGCAGACCAATTGAATAACTACTTTGGTTCTGTCTTCACTAAGGAAGACATAAATAATCTGCCGGAAATAGCAGGGGACCGGGGGTCAAATGAGATGGGGGAACTGAGTGAAATCCAGGTTAGCCGGGAAGTGGTGTTAGGTAAATTGAATGGATTAAAGGCCGATAAATCCCCAGGGCCAGATAGGATGCATCCCAGAGTACTTAAGGAAGTAGCCCCAGAAATATTGGATGCATTAGTGATAATTTTTCAAAACTCTTTAGATTCTGGAGTAGTTCCTGAGGATTGGAGGGTAGCTAATGTAACCCCACTTTTTAAAAAGGGATGGAGAGAGAAAACAGGGAATTACAGACCAGTTAGTCTAACATCGGTTGTGGGGAAACTGCTAGAATCAGTTATTAAAGATGGGATAGCAGCACATTTGGAAAGTGGTGAAATCATTTGACAAAGTCAGCATGGATTTATGAAAGGTAAATCATGTCTGACGAATCTTATAGAATTATTCGAGGATGTAACTAGTAGCGTGGATAAGGGAGAACCAGTGGATGTGTTATATCTAGACTTTCAGAAGGCATTCGACAAGGTCCCACATAAGAGATTAGTATACAAACTTAAAGCACACGGTATTGGGGGTTCAGTATTGATGTGGATAGAGAACTGGCTGGCAGACAGGAAACAAAGAGTGGGAGTGAACTAGGGGTTAAATTGTCCCTAGTGGGTGTAGTGAGTATTAGTGTGCGGGGATCGCTGGTCAGACCGGACTCGGTGGGCCGAAGGGCCTGTTTCCGCGCTGTATCTCTAAACTGAACTAAAATGAAAGACTCTTCAACCCCCCTTTCACCTGGGTCAACCATTACCTGCGGGCGTAGCCCTGCTCCTCCTCCCTCCCAGCTTTCTCCACCCCCCTCCCCTCCCCTCCCTAAATTTGTGCAGAAGAAGGGGCGCAGAACATATTGGCCCGTGACACAAAACGTCACCTATCCATGTTCTCCACAGATGCTGCCTGACCCGCTGAGTTACTCCAGCACTCTGTGAAACGTCACCTATCCATGTTCTCCACAGAAGTTGTCTGACCCGCTAAGTTACTCCAGCACTCTGTGAAACGTCACCTATCCATGTTCTCCACAGATGCTGCCTGACCCGCGGAGTTACTCCAGCACTCTGTGAAACGTCACCTATCCATGTTCTCCACAGATGCTGCCTGACCCGCGGAGTTACATAGATACATAGACAATAGGTGCAGGAATAGGCCATTCGGCCCTTCGAGCCAACACCGCCATTCAATGTGATCATGGCTGATCATCCTCAACCAGTACCCCGTTCCTGCCTTCTCCCCATATCCCTTGAATCTAGCCCTAAGAGCTATATCTAATGCCCCTGTCCCACTTGGGAAACTTCTGGAGGCTTTGCGCCCCACCCAAGGTGTCCGAGCGGTTCCCGGAGGTTCCCGGAGGTTTTTGTCAGTCTCCCTACCTGCTTCCACTAGCTGCAACCTCCGGCAACCACCTGCAACCTCCGGGAACCGCACGGAAACCTTGGGTGGGGCGCAAAGTCTCCAGAGGTTTCCGTTCAGGTTTCCTAAGTGGGACAGGGGCATGTAGCTCTCTTTTGAATGCATCCAGTGAATCGGCCTCCACTGCCTTCTGAGGCAGAGAATTCCACAGATTCGCAACTCTCTGGGTGAAAAGGTGTTTCATCATCTCAGGTCGAAATAGCCTACCCCTTATTCTCAAACTGAGTGTGGCCCCTGGTTCTGGACTCCCCCAACATCGGGCCAAATGAATGATGTGCAGAACAAGGCAAGGATGACAAATGAAGCAGGCCATTGTTAGCTGTTGCCTGGGTGTGAAGGAGCATTGACAATGAGTACAGTCGGTGAGCATTGATCAACGCACCTGCTGGGAGAAGTGCTACCTCTGCAGTCAGTCGGTCTCTGGGGAGCACGCAGACACGGGGAGGGGGGCTTTCCTGCAATCACACAGCAGCGACCTGTGGCATTGCCACCGGAGGCCATGTCTACAGAGACAGGTTAGCTGAGGATCCCATCGCCCAGCAACTTGCATTTCCTCTCCCCCTCCCCTCGGGACCTGGGGACCGGCAGCAACTAATTGGGGGCGGGGATAACAATGATGATTCCCTAACGAGCATTAATTAGCTTCTCCTGGAGGTGTCACGAGCCGGAGGGGAAGGCGGGCGGGGGAACAACAGCCAGCTGCCACTACGTTCTCCAACTCCAAAAAACTCTTTGCTCAGTTCAGTTTCAGTTTATACAGAATTAAAACCAAAATGGACAGTCACTCATCCAGAGTAGGGGCATCGAGGACCAGAGGACAGAGGTTCAAGGTGAAGGGGAGAAGATTTAGACAATAGACAGTAGACAACAGGTGCAGGAGCAGGCCATTCGGCCCTTCGAGCCAGCACCGCCATTCAATGTGATCATGGCTGATCATCCCCAATCAGTACCCCGTTCCTGCCTTCTACCCATATCCCCTGACTCCGCTATCTTTAAGAGCCCAATCTAGCTCTCTCTTGAAAGCATCAAGAGAATCGGCCTCCAGGCAGAGAATTCCACAGACTCGCCACTCTCTGCGTGAAAAAGTGTTTCCTCGTCTCCATTCTAAATGGCTTATTCCTTATTCTTAAACTGTGTGGCCCCTGGTTCTGGGGCCACAGTTTAATAGGAATCTGAGGGGTAACTTTTTCCACACAGAGGGTGGTGGGTGTATGGAACAAGCTGTGGGAGGAGGTAGTTGAGGCTGGGACTATCCCAACGTTTAAGAAACAGTTGGACAGGTACATGGATAGGACAGGTTTGGAGGGATATGGGCCAGACACAGGCAGGTGGGACTAGTGTAGCTGGGACATGTTGGCCAGTGTGGGCAAGTTGGGCCGAAGGGCCTGTTTCCACTCTGTATCGCTCTATGACTCTTCTCAGCTGTTATCAGGCAACTAAACGATATTCAAGTTATTAATTTTATCAGTTCAGTTGAGTTTATTGTCACGTGTACCGAGGTACAGTGAAAAGCTTTTGTTGCGTGCTAACCAGTCAGCGGAAAGACAATACATGATTACAATCGAGCCGTCCACAGTGTACAGATACATGATAAGGGAATAACCTTTAGTGCAAGGTAAAGCCAGCAAAGTCCGATCAAGGATAGTCCGAGGGTCTCCAATGAGGTAGATAGTAGTTCAGGACCGCTCTCTGGTTGTGGTTGGATGGTTCAGTTGCCTGATAACAGCTGGGAAGAAACTGTCCCTGAATCTGGAGGTGTGCGTTTTCACACTTCTGTACCTCTTGCCCGATGGGAGAGGGGAGAAGAGGGAGTGACCAGGGTGCGACACTTCCTTGATGATGCTGCTGGCCTTGCCGAGGCAGCGTGAGGTGTAGATGGAGTCAATGGAAGGGAGGTTGGTTTGTGCGATGGTCTGGGCTGCGTCCACAATTCGCTGCAATTGCTTGCGGTCTTGGATGGAGCTGGGAGGGAGGGAAGAGGGAGTGGCCAGGGCGCAACTGGTCTTTGATTCCGCTGTTCTGGGTGTGGCATGTCTGACCAGGTAGCAATACTGCACTGCCCGCTTGGAATGGGACTTGGAGCCTTTGACTGACCGCATGTCCCTACCCAGAGGGACAGTAGCGACAGGAGTCATGTCATGGCCAAGCTGGCACTGGGCAGCAGGTCTTCTAACCTGCAGAGTGGCCAAACGTGCGAACGGTGCAGTGCTGGAGGCCTCACTGCAGCCTGGGACTCCATTAGACCAGGCAGTGCTGGAGGCCTCACTGCAGCCTGGGACTCCATTAGACCAGGCAGTGCTGGAGGCCTCACTGCAGCCTGGGACTCCATTAGACCAGGTAGTGATGGAGGCCTCACTGCAGCCTGGGACTCCATTAGACCAGGCAGTCATGGAGGCCCCACTGCAGCCTGGGGCTCCATTAGACCGGGCAGTGCTGGAGGCCTCACTGCAGCCTGAGGCTCTATTAGACTAAGTAGTGATGGAGGCTCCACTGCAGCCTGGGCCCCCATTAGACCAGGCAGTGCTGAACGCCTCACTGCAGCCTGGGGCCCCATTAGACCAGGCAGTGCTGGAGGCCTCACTGCAGCCTGGGACTCCATTAGAGGGGGCAGTGCTGGAGGCCTCACTGCAGCCTGGGGCTCCATTAGAGCAGGTAGTGCTGGAGGCCTCACTACAGCCTGGGCTCCATTAGAGCAGGTAGTGCTGGAGGCCTCACTACAGCCTGGGGCTCCATTAGAGGGGCAGTGCTGGAGGCCCCACTGCAGCCTGGGGCTGGAGTGGAAGGGACGGGCCTGCAGAGGCACGGAGCGGTGGAGCAGCGGTGGACAACATCACTAGGCCAGGCCAGGCCTACCCTGCAACTCCCACCCTGTGCCGTCGCCACGACAACCGGCCTATATGGCCAAGGCAAGACTCTAACAACTTTATAACAATTCCGGACTAGAAGGTTACAAGATGGCACCTGAAAAATGATGACTCTTCAGGTCGAGGCTGTGGAGGCCAAGTCAATGCATGTTTTAAGGCCGAGATAGATAGATTCCTGATTAGTACGGGTGTCAGGGTTATGGGGAGAAGGCAGGAGAATGGGGTTGGGAAAGAGAGATCGATCAGCCGTGATTGAATGGCGGAGTAGACTTGATGGGCCGAATGGCCTAATTCTGCTCATGTCACCTATGAACTTATGAACTAATGATAGTAGCCGTTCAGTTGGGAACAGCACAAGAACTGAACACACTATTCTGGGAAAGAAATAGAGGAAGTGAGTCATGCCACTAAACTGTTACAGAATTTCGGAGCAACGAGATAATGTTGAACTAGAGAGGAGGTAAGAGTGTAAAAAAAAGTTTCAGATCCCTTCGCACTGGTGTTTCTTTCCTGTTGATATCAGGCACCAGTTCCAGAAGTCCAATGTCCGCAATGGGGTAGAGGTGAATGGGACAGTACCCTAGCTTATGGAAGGGCCGTTCAGAAGCCTGATAACAGAGGGGAAGAAGCTGTTCCTGAGTCTGGTGCTGCGCGTTTTCAAGCTTCTGTACCTTCTGCCGGACGGGAGCGGGGAGAAGAAGGAATGACCGGGGTGGGACAGTCTTTGATTTTGCTGAAGGTAGCCACAGTGTGCTGGAGTAACTCAGCGGGTCAGGCAGCATCTCTGGAGGAAAAGGATGGGTGACGTTTCGGGTCAGGAGCCTTCAGATTTGAATGGATTGGCTGCTTTCCCCGAGGCAGCGTGAAGTGTAGATGTATACGCACACCTCCAGATTCAGGACAGTTTCTTCCCAGCTGTTATCAGGCAACTGAACCATCCTACCACAACCAGAGAGCGGTCCTGATCTACCTCATTGGTGACCCTCGGACTATCCTTGATCGGACTTTGCTGGCTTTACCTTGCACTAAACCGCTATTCCTTGTGGCTTGATTGTAAATGGCTGGATTGTAATCATGTATTGTCTTTCCGCTGACTGGTTAGCACGCAACAAAAGCTTTTCGCTGTACCTCGGTACACGTGACAATAAACTAAACTAAACTGATCGAGGGAATAACGTTTAGTGCAAGACAAGGCCAGTAAAGTCCGATCAAAGAATATCCAAGGGATCCAATGAGGTAGATAGTAGACAATAGACAATAGGTGCAGGAGTAGGCCATTCGGCCCTTCGTGCCAGCACCGCCATTCAATGTGATCATGCCTGATCATCCCCAATCAGTACCCCGTTCCTGCCTTCTCCCCATATCCCCTGACTCCGCTATCTTTAAGAGCCCTATCTAGCTCTCTCTTTAAAGCATCCAGAGAACCTGCCTCCACCGCCCTCTGAGGCAGAGAATTCCACAGACTCACAACTCTCTGTGAGAAAAGTGTTTCCTCGTCTCCGTTCTAAATGGCTTACCCCTTATTCTTAAACTGTGTGGCCCCTGGTTCTGGACTCCCCAACATCGGGAACATGTTTCCTGCCTCTACCGTTTCCAAACCCTTAACAATCTTATATGTTTCAATGAGATCCCTTCCCAGACCAAAACTGCACTCAATACTCCAGGTGTGGTCTCACTAGGACCCTGTACAACTGCAGAAGGACCTTTCTGCTCCTATATTCGATTCCTCTTGTTATGAAGGCCAACAAGCCATTGGCTTTCTTCACTGCCTGCTGTACCTGCATGCTTACTTTCATAGACTGATGTACAAGGACCCGTTGTACTTCCCCTTTCCCCAACTTTACGGCATTTAGACAGTCATCTGACTTGACGCCATTTAGATAGTAATCTGTCTATTTAGATTGTGAACCTACGCTGCACTCCCTCAATAGCAAGCATTGCAAGAGTAGTGGAGGACCGCTCTCTTGCTGGTGATAGGATGGTTCAGGTGCCTGATAACAGCTGGGAAGAAACTGCTGCACAATTTCTTGACTCTACTTCAATAAGCTAATTAATTGCGGATATTAATGGGGTGCAGCGGGTTCTTTGGGGACAGTGAGTTTGGTTTGTGCCTCTCAGTCTGGTGAGCATTAGCAGCTCCTGAGGGCACTGCTCAGCCTGGGATAGAAACACAACATCATTACCTGCAAGGACAAGCACAGCACAGGTGTGTGTCTCTCTCTCCCTCCCTCATCGCTCACCTGGGACAAACGCTCCAGTGAACCAAGTAGCTGCTCGTTGAGTCTTTACCACAATATTATCGTAGAGTCTGTCCTCACCTTCTCCATCGTGGTCTGGTTTGGCTCAGCCACCAAGCACGACACCTGGAGGCTGCAGCCAATCGTCCGATCAGCTGAGAAGGTTATTGGCTGCAACCTTCCCTCCATTGATGAACTGTACACTGCAAGGGCCAGGAAGCGAGCGGGCAAGATCATCTCTGACCCCTCTCACCCTGGCCACAAACTCTTTGAATCACTTCCCTCTGGAAGGCGACTCCGGACTGTCAAAGCTGCCACAGCCGGACATAAAAACAGCTTTTATCCACGAGTAGTTGCTCTACTCAACAGCCAAAAATCTGTAGCCTCCCTTTGATCTGGTATTTTGTTGGTTCACATGTTTAATCGATAATGTTTTATTATTATTAATGTTTAGTGTTTTCTGAGTCATTCGTAATTGTCACTGTATGTCATGTTGTTACCTGTGGGTGGAGCACCAAGGCAAATTCCTTGTATGTGAATACTTGGCCAATAAACTTACTTACTTACTGATTAACTTATTTTTGCACTGGGTAGACACAAAATGCTGGACTAATTCAGCGGGCGAGCCAGCATCTATGGAGAGAAGGAATGGGTGACGTTTCGGGTCGAGACCCTCTCTCCAGAGATGCTGCCTCACCCTCTGAGTAAACATCTTTTTAGAAGGGTGAGAGGGGATCTCATTGAAACATATAAGATTGTTAAGGGTTTGGACACGCTAGAGGCAGGAAACATGTTCCCGATGTTGGGGGAGTCCAGAACCAGGGGCCACACAGTTTAAGAATAAGGAGTAAGCCATTTAGAACGGAGACAAGGAAACACTTTTTCTCACAGAGAGTGGTGAGTCTGTGGAATTCTCTGCCTCAGAGGGCGGTGGAGGCCGGTTCTCTGGATACTTTCAAGAGAGAGCTAGATAGGGCTCTTAAAGATAGCGGAGTCAGGGGATATGGGGAGAAGGCAGGAATGGGGTACTGATTGGGGATGATCAGCCATGATCACATTGAATGGCGGTGCTGGCTGGAAGGGCTGAATGGCCTACTCCTGCACCTATTGTCTATTGTAAATATATTGGTTTGCAACTAACCAGGCGATTTTGCTCAGACTCATCAGTCTCTGTTGTAGAGGAAATAACCTGCCCTGTCCTCATAACTAAAATTCTCCTGCCCGAACACAGGCTCCACGCCCTCCCCATGTTATATAATGAGCAGGACTAGATGTGGAACTCACCCCAGGCCCAGACTCACCACAATCTCTCAACACTAACATTCCATACTCTACTCGATGGGCTGAAGGGCCTGGACCAGTCGCACCCCGGCCACTCCCTCTTCTCCCCTCTCCCATCGGGCAAGAGGTACAGAAGTGTGAAAACGCACACCTCCAGATTCAGGGACAGTTTCTTCTCGGCTGTTATCAGGCAACTGAACCATCCAACCACAACCAGAGAGTGGTCCTGAACTACTATCTACCTCATTGGTGACCCTCGGACTATCCTTGATCAGACTTTGCTGGCTTTACCTTGCACTAAACGTTATTCCCTTATTCTGTAAATGATTCCATTGTAATCATGTATTGTCTTTCCGCTGACTGGATAGCATGCAACAAAAGCTGTTCACTGTACCTCGATACACGTGACAATAAACTAAACTAAACTGTTTCCATGCTGTATCTCTAAACTACACTAAGATTTTATCCCAACCATAAAAAGGCACAGAGTGCTGGAGTAACTCAGCGGGTCAGGCAGCATCTGTGGAGAACATGGATAGGTGACGTTTCACAGAGTGCTGGAGTAACTCAGCGGGTCAGGCAGCATCTGTGGAGAACATGGATAGGTGACATTTCACAGAGTGCTGGAGTAACTCAGCGGGTCTCGACCCGAAACCCACCCATTCCTTCACTCCATAGATGCTGCCTCACCGGCTGAGTTTCTCCAGCATTTTGTCAACCTACAAACCTGTACGTCTTTGGAGCGTGGGAGGAAACCGGAGCACCCGGAGAAACATACGCGTTCAAGGCGAGAAGGTAGAAACTGCGTACAGACAGCGCCCGTAGTCGGGATGGATGTTCGGGTCTCTGGCGCTGTGAGGCAGCCACTCTACCGCTGTGCTGCCCAGAGTAATTGGAGTGCCATGTACAATATGAATTAGTCACTTAATGCATTTTTGCTTTCTATAGGGAGAGTTGTGGGTGTATGGAACGAGCTGCCAGAGGAGGTAGTTGAGGCAGGGACTACCCCACTGTTTAAGAACATTTAGACAGGTACATGGATAGGACAGGTTTAGAGGATATGGGCCAAACGCAGGCAGGTGGGACTAGTGTAGATGGGACATGTTGGTCAGTATGTTGGGCAAGTCGGGCCGAATGGCCTGTTTCCACGCTGTATAACACTGTAGACACAAA
Source organism: Leucoraja ocellata (assembly GCA_036785375.1). Classification (NCBI taxonomy): domain Eukaryota; kingdom Metazoa; phylum Chordata; class Chondrichthyes; order Rajiformes; family Rajidae; genus Leucoraja; species Leucoraja ocellata. The sequence continues at coordinate 3,482,748 of JAWMAR010000072.1, forward strand.
GTGCTGGAGTATCTCAGTGGGTCAGGCAACACCTCTGGGAAATGCTGCCTGACCCGCTGCGTTACTCCCGTGTCCTGTGTCCAGGACTGGACAAGCTAGATGCAGGAAAAATGTTCCCAATGTTGGGCGAGTCCAGAACCAGGGGCCACAGTCTTAGAATAAAGGGGAGGTCATTTAAGGCTGAGGTGAGAAAAAACGTTTTCACCCAGAGAGTTGTGAATTTATGGAATTCCCTGCCACAGAGGGCAGTGGAGGCCAAATCACTGGATGGATTTAAGAGAGAGTTAGATAGAGCTCTAGGGGCTAGTGGAGTCAAGGGATATGGGGAGAAGGCAGGCACGGGTTATTGATAGGGGATGATCAGCCATGATCACAATGAATGGTGGTGCAGGCTCGAAGGGCCGAATGGCCTCCTCCTGCACCTATTTTCTATGTTTCTATGTGTCGATCTCCCCATGGTTCACAACTTAAAGTCCTGGCAGCATCTGGTAAAGTGCAATAGTCATGCATTACAACTGACGAAGAACCATGGCTGGGCTAGAGGGAGAGAGGGAGGGAGAGAGGGAGAGAGGGAGAGAGAGAGAGAGGGAGAAGGAGGGAGGGTGAGAGGGGAGGAGAGAGAGGGAGGAGAGAGAGTGGGAGGGAGAGAGAGAGAGAGGGAGAGAAAGAGAGAGGGAGGGAGGTAGAGAGGGAGGGAGAGATAGAGAGAGGGAGAGAGAGAGAGGGGGGGGCGGAGGGGGAGGGAGAGATAGAGAGAGGGAGAGAAAGAGAGAGGGAGGGAGGGAGGGTGAGGTGGAGGAGAGAGAGAGAGAGAGTGGGAGAGAGGG
>JAWMAR010000072.1:3483774-3545085 GCA_036785375.1 Leucoraja ocellata
CGGACATGGACATGCGCACTGAGCACAGGGAGCCGGGCCCGGGCATGGACATGCGCAGTGCCGCCCCAGGCCGGGCCCGGAGCCTGGGTGTTGCGTAGCGCGGCTGCCGGAGGTGTAGGCGGCGACCCCCCACCCCCCGGGAACATGAGCCCGGCCGCCGGCAAGAAGCAGCGGCCGCAGACAGGCCGCGGGACAGTAGCGGGCGATGGGCCGACACGGCGCTGCTGTGCGGAGCTTTCCTCGGCCTGGTGAGTGGAGGGAGGAGGAGGAGGAGGCCGGGGCGCCGGGGCTGGGAGCGCGGCCTGAGCCTGGGCCTGGGGTCCAGGCCTCTGTCGGCGTGGAGCCCGCGGCCCCGGGGCCAGGAGTCGGCACCGCGGCTCACAGTGAGAGTGGAGGCGGCGGTGAAGATGGAGATGGCGGTGTCAATGGTGGAATGTGGGGGATAATGGGGATAATGGACAGTGGGGGTAATGGGGACTGGAGAGAGTGGGGACAGTGGGGATAATGGATAGTGGGGGCGGGGGGACAATGGTCAATGTGGGGGGAGGGTTGGGGGAAATATAGGGGAGGAGAATGAGGGAGTGAGGACAGTGGAGGAGTAACAATGGGGGAGGGGGGCTTTGGGGGGGGGGTTGAATGATGGAGGGGTGGAACAATGGGAAAGGGGGGACGTGGGGGGCAATGGTGGAGGGGGGACCCGGCGAGGGGAACCGCTGTGGGGGGGGAGGGGGGGGGGGCGCCGCCGTGCTTGGTCACTTTGTCAGCACCGTAGGTAGTCGCTATTTGTACACAATGTGTATGCAGCAAAGAATCTCACTGTGCCTAGTCACGCGGCACAATAAAGTATTCCTATCCCCAGTCTGAACTCGGGTCCCAATCCAAACTTCTTCTTTCGTGTGGCGTGCTCAGCCTAAAGTTGTAGGACAATCTTCCGTTTGTACACGTCGAGTTGATTGCATTAGTCGATGTGAAGGTTGCAATCTCCCAACCCCCCCCCCCCCCCCCCAAACCCAAACTGTCTCCCAGTTACTCCAGCACTGTAGGTTAGTTTGGAGATACAGCACGGTGGAAACAGGCCCTTCAGCCCACGCCGACCAGCGTTCTCCCCCATCGCTCACGCCAGTTCAACGTTATCAATCAATCAATCAATCAATCAACCTCTATTGTCATCTTGCAAAGCATCAATTGTACAGTGCAAAATGAGAAGACGTTTCCCAGGGAATACCGGAGCATCGCACATAGAACTTAAACATTTCACACATGATAACAGTAAAAACAATCCAGTCCCTGATGAAACAGTATAAATAATTAAAAGCAGTACAAACTGTCATCAAAATATCCAGGGCAGCTGATTTGAGTGGCCAGTGCCAAAGTTATTAAATTGTCAGTGCAAAGCAGCAGAATCAGGTGGAGTGACTGTTTAGCAGCCTCACAGCCTGTGGCAGGAAGCTGTTTATCCGGCCCTCTCTCAACCACTCCCTGGACACGAGGGGGAATTTACAGGGGGGCCATTTAAGCTGCAAACCCGTACGTCTTTGGAGTGTGGGGAGGAGCCGGAGCACCCGGAGAAAACCCACGCAGGTCACGGGGAGAAGGTACAAACTCCGTACAGACAGCGCCCGTAGTCTGGATGCAGGCCGGGACTCTGGCGCTGTGAGGCAGCGACTCTACCGCTGCGCTACCATGCCGCTGTCTTTGATTATGTTGGCGGATATCCCAAGACAGCCGCAGTGTAGACGGACTCAAGGGTGGGAGCCTGATTGAGGTGGGCAGGCAAGGCAGGGAGTGAGCAATATTTTTGCATCACAGAATGTCCTCTAATGCATACTGTCTGCACTGAGCTTGCCAGTGATATTTTGATCCTAGTTCAGAGCTCCAGCATCTGGTTATTTTGTTATTTTTGTTTGCGAGAAGTTTGAGAAAGTGTATCCCTCACTTACACCGACAACATCAAACTCTTCCTTCCTATTCCCTTGACCATTCTGAAGAAGGTTCCCAATCTGAAACGTCACCTATCCATGTTCTCCACAGATGCTGCCTGACCCGCTGAGTTACTCCAGCACTCTGTGAAACGTCACCTATCCGTGTTCTCCACAGATGCTGCCTGACCCGCTGAGTTACTCCAGCACTCTGTGAAACATCACCTATCCATGTTCTCCACAGATGCTGCCTGACCCGCTGAGTTACTCCAGCACTCTGTGAAACGTCACCTATCCATGTTCTCCACAGATGCTGCCTGACCCGCTGAGTTACTCCAGCACTCTGTGAACATCACCTATCCATGTTCTCCACAGATGCTGCCTGACCCGCTGAGTTACTCCAGCACTCTGTGAAACGTCACCTATCCATGTTCTCCACAGATGCTGTAAACCAGCATCTGCAGTTCCTTGTGTTTAATTGGTCCGCTGCAATTAAAATCGTACAAAGTTCTGGAAATATTCAGCAGGTCAGGCAGCATCTTTGGAGAGGGAAACAGGTTCATATTTTAGATTGACTTATCCACTTCTTCTTTCGTGTCTATTCTCCATGTTTCAAATGTTGACATCGCTGTCGTCGTCCATCCTGAACAGGGATGCGAGCTTCCAGCGACAATCAGTGCAAAGCCATCACTTGGTGGTAACTGAATTAGACAATAGACAATAGGTGCAGGAGTAGGCCATTCGGCCCTTCGAGCCAGCACCGCTATTCAATGTGATCATGGCTGATCATCCCCAATCAGTACTCCGTTCCTGCCTGCTCCCCATATCCCCTGACTCCGCTATCTTTAAGAGCCCTATCTAGCTCTCTCTTGAAAGTACAACCATGTCCCATCTAAGCTGGTCCCATTTGCCCATGTTTGACCAATACCTCTCTAAGCCTTTCTATCTATGTATTTGTCCAAATGTCTTAAACTGGTCCATTAATCGCTTGAGATATTGTACTGAACCTCCTCCAGCGAACAAAGCGGACATGGTTGTGAGGTAATAAAAAGTCTGAAGAAGGGTTTTGGGCCGAAACGCTGCCTATTTCCTTCGCTCCATAGATGCTGCTGCACCCGCTGATTTTCTCCAGCACTTTTGTCTAGCTTCCATTCTCCAGCATCTGCAGTTTCTTCTTGAACGTTGTGAGGTAATACACTGGGAAGATTAGTTGAGACACAAGGAACTGCAAAGATACTGGAATCCTGAGCAAAGACACAAAGTGCCGGAGAAACTCAGCTGGGCCAGGCTGTATCTGTGGAGGGAATGGACAGGCGATGTTTCGGGTCGGGACCCATCTTGAGACTGACCCGAGACCTGTGCATCCAATCCCTGCACAGATACTGCCTGAAAGATTACTTGAGATGGGATGGAGGGAGGGTCACTTTATAGACAATAGCCAATAGGTGCAGGCGTAGTCCATTCGGCCCTTCGAGCCAGCACCGCCATTCAATGTGATCATGGCTGATCATCCCCAATCAGTACCCCGTTCCTCCCTTCTCCCCATATCCCCTGACTCCGCTATTTTTAAGAGCCATATCTAGCTCTCTTGAAAGCATCCAGAGATCCCGCCCAGCTGCTCCATTCTCTCAGCATATGACAGTCCCGCCATCCCGGAATTAACCTTGTAAACCTACGCTGCACTCCCTCAATACCAAGAATGCCCTTCCTCAAATTAGGGGACCCAAACTGCACACAATACTCCAGGTGTGATCCCACTAGGGTTCTGTACAACTGCAGTAGGGCCTCTTTGCTCCTATATTCGATTCCTCTTATTATAAAGGCTAACATGCCATTCGCTTTCTTCACTGCCTGCTGTACCTCCATGCTTACGTTCATAGACTGATGAACAAGGACCCCCAGATCCCGTTGTACTTCCCCTTTCCTCAACTTAATGCCATTTAGACAGTAATCTGCCTTCCTGTTTTTGCTACCAAAGTGGATAACCTCACATTTATCCACATTAAACTGCATCTGCCCACTCATCCAACCTGTCCAAGTCACCCTGCATTCTCATAGCATCCTCCTCACAGTTCACACTGCCACCCAGCTTTGTGTCATCTGCAAATTTGCTAATGTTACTTTGAATCCCTTCATCCAAATCATTGATGTATATTGTAAATAGCTGCGGTCCCAGCACCGAGCCTTGTGGTGCCCCACTAGTCACTGCCTGCCATTCTGAAAGGGACCCGTTAATCCCTACTCTTTGTTTCCTGTCTGCCAACCATTTCTCTATCCATGTCAGCACTCTACCCCCAATACCATGTGCCCTAATTTTGCCCACTAATCTCCTATGTGGGACCTTATCAAATGCTTTCTGACTTAATCGACTTTAAATTATCCAGTAATTAACTCGGCTCGGAATAGCTCGGGATACTTCCAGTTTCCAGACCCGCGACGTGGACGCTTCTGCTATGGGGCCGAATTATCAACAGCATGGGAAGATTAATCTTTTTTTCCCCTCAAGTGTGTTGCCGGACTGACCGATATTGAACAGAATTTTCTGTTCTTATTTTGGGTTTCAGGTGTCTGCTGTTTATTTCTCTGAAATAAATCAGATTTTCTTTATTGGATAGTGTTTGTAAATGAGCCACTGTGGCGATACATTAGTCTTTATTCCATTCAGAAATACAGAGCGTTTGAACTGCCAGCCGTGCACACCCAGCTCAGAGTGGCTAGCGCCAGCTGGCTGTCCTTGTTTGTGTAGTACTGTAATACCATGTAATGGGTGGCATGCATATATGTGCAGTGGAGATTATAAATGGCATGGTATAATAAAGGGTGCATCTACAGATAAGTAACATAGAAAATGGGTGCAGGAGTGGGCCATTCGGCCCTTCGAGCCTGCACCGCCATTCAATATGATCATGGCTGATCATCCAACTCAGTATCCTGTACCTGCCTTCTCTCCATACCCCTGATCCCTTTAGCCACAAGGGCCACATCTAAATACCTCTTAAATATAGTCAATAAACTGGCCTCAACTACTTTCTGTGGCAGAGAATTCCACAGATTCACCACTCTCTGTGTAAAAAATGTTTTTCTCATCTCGGTCCTAAAAGATTTCCCCCTTATCCTTAAACTGTGGCCCCTTGTTCTGGACTTCCCCAACATCGGGAACAATCTTCCTGCATCTAGCCTGTCCAACCCCCTAAGAATTTTGTAAGTTTCTATAAGATCCCCCCCTCAATCTTCTAAATTCCAGCGAGTACAAGCCGAGTCTATCCAGTCTTTCTTCATATGAAAGTCCTGACATCCCAGGAATTTCGGATCGGACAGGAAAAGGTTCTGAGGGATCTGGGCCAAAGGCAAGGGACTGAATGAAATGGGGCACCTGGCTGGCATGGACAAGTTGGGCCGAAGGGCGTGTTTCCGTGCTGTGCTCCTCTTGTGTTCTCGGTGATGTGGAAGTCACCAGGGTTTGTGCTGCTCGTGAACCTTCCCTGACATGACCACAGCTCCTCTCTTCTCTCTCCGCAGGGGATGGGCATCGCTGTTTTGGGCCCGACTTTCAAAGAGTTGGCGGTGAATGTCAACAGAAACCTCAGCGATATCTCGTACATCTTTGCGGGCCGTTCGCTGGGCTACCTAGGGGGCTCGCTGGTGGGCGGGCTGCTCTTCGACCACACGGACCACCACTTGCTAATCGGTACGTCCACACGTCAGCGCCAGTCACCTGTAACTCTCTGCCACAGAGGGTAGTTGAGGCCAGTTCATTGGCTATATTTAAGAGGGAGTTAGATGTGGCCCTTGTGGCTAAGGGGATCAGGGGGTATGGAGAGAAGGCAGGTACAGGATACTGAGTTGGATGATCAGCCATGATCATATTGAATGGCGGTGCAGGGCTCGAAGGGCCGAATGGCCTACTCCTGCACCTAATTTCTATGTTTCTATGTAACCATGTCAGCCCGACATTCTTGCTATTGAGGGAGTGCAGCGTAGGCTTACAACTTTAATTCCCGGGATGGCGGGACTGTCATATGCTGAGAGAATGGAGCGGCTGGGCTTGTACGCTCTGGAGTTTAGAAGGATGAGAGGTGTTCTTAGTGAAACATATAAGATTGTTAAGGGTTTGGTCACGCTAGAGGCAGGAAACATGTTCCCGATGTTGGGGGAGTCCAGAACCAGGGGCCACAGTTTAAGAATAAGCCATTTAGAACGGAGATGAGGAAACACGTTTTCACACAAAGAGCGGTGAGTGTGGATATTCTCTGCATATTCTAAACAGGCTAGATACAGGAAAAATGGTTCCGATGTTGGGAGAGCCCAGAACCAGGGGGGGTCACAGTTTAAGAATAAACTGAAGCAGACGATTTCTACTGTCTGATTGTGTGTGTCCTTGTGCAGGAATCTCCACACTGATGACAGCGCTGGGCCTGTATGCTATCCCGTGGTGTACCAAGATACCACTGTTGATGGCACTAATTTCCCTCATCGGCTTATCAATGGGCATACTGGACACAGGTTTGTAAGCATTTCCAGTTCCATGTTCACCATTATATGTTTACTGGTAAAAGGCAGGAAACATGTTCCCGATGTTGGGGGAGTCCAGAACCAGGGGCCACACACAGTTTAAGAATAAGGGGCAAGCCATTTAGAACGGAGACGAGGAAACACTTTTTCTCACAGAGTGGTGAGTGTGGAATTCTCTGCCTCAGAGGGCGATGGAGGCCGGTTCTATTTGTTTGTAATGTATGGCTGCAGAAACGGCATTTCGTTTGGACCTCAAGGGGTCCAAATGACAATTAAATGTATCATCTTATCTTATCTTATCTTCTATGGATACTTTCAAGAGAGAGCTAGATAGGGCTCTTGAAGATAGCGGAGTCAGGGGATATGGGGAGAAGGCAGGAACGGGGTACTGATTGGGGATGATCAGCCATGATCACATTGAATGGTGGTGCTGGCTCGAAGGGTCGAATGGCCTCCTCCTGCACCTATTGTCTATTGTAATTATAGGCAATAGACAATAGGTGCAGGAGTAGGCCATTCGACCCTTCAAGCCAGCACCGCCATTCAATGTGATCATGGCTGATCATCCCCAATCAGTACCCCATTGGGGAAGGAAGGGCCTGTTGCCGCTCTCGCTGTATCTCTAAAGTCTATAAGTAAGTGTTCTGTGTTGCTGCAGCCTGTGTGACATGTTTTTGTGTTTTTTTTAATTGTGTTTTTGTGTGTGTGTCTTTTCCCATTGTACCGCTGCTGGCAAATTCATTTATGTGCAAGTGACGACTAAAACTGCTATTGATTGATTGATATATTGATGGTGACTCTATTGTGGTGTGTGTGTGTGTGTGTTTGCAGGCGGGAATCTGCTGATCCTGATGACCTGGGGTGAGCAAGTGGGACCGTACATGCAGGCCCTGCATTTCAGCTTTGCCCTGGGTGCGTTCCTGACGCCGATCCTGGCCAAGCCGCTGCTGGGCGGGCTGCAGAAGGCGGTGGGCGCGGTCTGGGCGGAGGCCGGGGGCAACCGCTCGGAGACTGGAGCCTGGAGCAGCGTGCGTGAAGCGGCCCTCAGCCTCAGCCCCTTCGTCTGGACCTACCTCATCATCGCCACCTTCGTCCTCCTGGTCTCCGTCTCCTTCTTGGTGATCTACCTGAGGTCCCGCCCCGACCGCGGGGGTCCCGGCCCCTCGTCCCCAGAGAGTCCCTTTGCCCGGCACCACAGTGTGCTGATGTGCCTTCTCTCCCTCTTCTTCTTCTGCTACGTGGGAGCTGAGGTGGCCTATGGCGCCTACATCTTCACCTTTGCCAAAGACTTTGCCGGCATGGATGACAACCAGGCTGCCGGCTTGAACTCTCTGTTCTGGGGGACATTTGCCGCGGTCAGGGGCCTCGCCATCTTCTTTGCCGCCTGCCTTTACCCGGGGACCATGATCCTTCTCAGCGTGGTCGGCTGCATGGTAGCCTCTCTGGCCCTGGTGTTCTACCAAGCTGACCGCACCGTCCTGTGGCTGGGCACCGGCCTGTACGGGGCCTCCATGGCCACCACCTTCCCCAGCGGCGTCACCTGGGTCAAACAGTACACGGCCACCACCGGCCGGGGCGCGGCGCTCTTTGTCTTTGGCGCCGCCCTGGGGGAGATGGTGGTGCCGGCCACCGTGGGCTTCCTGCAGGGCCCCGAGCGCGACGGCGGGCACCCGGTCTTGATGCTGACCGCCCTGGCAGCCTCCGTCGCCACCGCCGTCCTGTTCCCCGTCATGTACAAGCTGGCCACCGCCTCCGCCTCCCGCCCGGCCAGGGCCCGCGGCGAGGATCAGACGGCTCTGCTGGGGTCGCGGGAGGACGAGGACGGGGACGGGGACGGGGAGGAGGAGGGCGATGGCGAGTGGAACGACGCCGACTTCGAAGTCATCGAGATGAGCGACGTGAGGGATGAGGCCGGAAAGCCCATGGCCAAGGCCAAGGGGCAGCCTTCTCCAGAACGCCCCCCCATCCCCCCCATCGCCTATCTGGGCGGCTCCCCGAAAAAGAAGCTGCTCCTCCTGGAAAGAGAGAAGAACGACTGAACACTCCCTCCCTCCCTCCAGCTTCGGAAACGTTTGCAGCGAAACAGACGGTCGGTCACAAACCCCCCTTGGCCAGCGTGGAAATATCCAATACAACAGCGCCTAGCTTTAACCTGACAGGGGCAAAGCTTAAAGGAGATGTGCGGGGCAGGTTTATTTTTTACACACAGGGTGGTGGGTGCCTGGAACATTTGTGCTGCCAGGGGTGGTGGTGGTGGAGGCAGATACCACAGTGGTGTTTAGACAGGCACATGGATATGCAGGGAATGGAGGGATATGGATCACGTGCAGGCAGAGAGGAGATGGTCTTGGCATCATGTTCGGCACAGACATTGTGGGCCGAAGGGCCAGTTCTTGCGCTGTGCAGATCTTTATTCCAAAGCTTTTTGTCCCATCTGTGCAGCACCCCACAGAAGAATATGTGTCTTTAGAGCCTTTAGTATAAATATTTGATTCTGCTGCTCTTAGAAGGAATATCGGAGACTGTGAATGTGCAAAGAGGTTGCTTGTAATTGTGTGATGATCATTCAGGCCAAATTAGCAGAAGGGTGCCTCTTATTGGCATTTTTGTTTTTTAATTCCGGAAAGAATTGCATGACAATTTGGTGCTTCTGGAGACACTGTGGGCAGTCTTTCCGGCTAAAGTGGATGGAGGGACTGGAAACTGGGACATCAATAATTCAACTGAGAAAACAATCATGAAGATTCATATGTAATAGTAGTATTAGGCCATTCAGCCCATCAAGTCTACTCTGCCATTCATTCATGGCTGATCTAACTAAAAGGAACTTTCAAGAGAGAGCTAGATAGGGCTCTTAAAGATAGCGGAGTCAGGGGATATGGGGAGAAGGCAGGAACGGGGTACTGATTGGGGATGATCAGCCATGATCACATTGAATGGCGGTGCTGGCTCGAAGGGCCGAATGGCCTACTCCTGCACCTATTGTAACAGGTATTTAAAACTAGGCTGAGGAATAGTACACGGTATTGTGTGGAAAACATATTGATTCTGGGTCCCAGCCTTCTGGTGCAGTAAAGATGAAATCTTTCAAATGCGTGGCTGTGTAATGCGAGGTACAGGTTTGTGGGCACATGATCTTTTTGTGAGTCCCGACTCGAAATGCTCCCCAGATGATGCCGTCCCGCTGAGTTACTCCAGAGAACATTATTTATCGAGTCTGCCGACCATCTTCTGTGCAATGTACTGAGAGTTTGGGGAAAATATTTTTGAAATGACGTTAGTAATTTTTGCAAGAGGATGGCACAGTGGCGCTGGGGCAGAGTTGCTGCTTTACAGCCCCAGAGTACAGGGTTCCATCCTGACTTCGGGTGCTGTCCGTGTGGAGTTTGCACGTTCTCCCCCAGACCTGTGTGGGTTTTCTCCGGGTGCTCCGGTTTCCTCCCACACTCCAAAGACGTACAGGTTTGTTGGTTATTTGGCTTTTGGTAAAATTGTAAATTGTCCCTAGTGTGTGTAGGGTAGTGTTAGTGTGCGGGGATCGCTGGTCGGCACGGACTCAGTGGGCCAAAGGGCCCCTCTTTCACGCTGTATCTCTAAACTACACTAGACTCCCAACAAATAGCCAGTTTGAGTCTAAAGGCAAGTGTCCATCATCAAGCCATCCTGTGTCCCAGTTCTATTGCGAGGACACTAATCTGTCTGTGTTTGTGTTGCTTATGCATTCACTGGAGCATTAGGAGAAATGTTGGCATTTTTCAGTGGTTTGGGCTGGAGCCCATGCAACATGTTGCGAGGCACAAGGCAGAGCAGCTGCCGGTTTACATTGCCGCTCCATGTCCATTGAAAATAAACCAAGAATTTCATATTCCTTGGGAGTAAAATTATGTTGCCATGGTTGCAAAGAAATTGGTCTTTGAATTCTGGTTACGGGTATTTCCTTATTGTAATACATCATTCCAGTATCACGGTGAATGAAAATCAGAATTAGTGGGGAAAAGGTGTTTCATCTGTTGAGACGGCTTAGTTGTGAGAGATGATTTGTTGGGGTTTTGGGACAAATACTTGGCCCACTTTCCCCATAGCTGTTTTATAGTTTCTCCTCAGGTACTTTGTAAATGTGAGAATCCAGACAAACCCTGGCGCATATATCTGGGTGGAGCCTGGTGTGAAAAACGCACACTTAAGAATAAGGAGTAAGCCATTTAGAACGGAGACGAGGAAACACTTTTTGTGTTGTCAGTCTATGGGATTCTCTGCCTCGGCGGTTCTCTGGATACTTTCAAGAGAGAGCTAGATAGGGCTCTTAAAGATAGCGGAGTCAGTGGATATGGGGAGAAGGCAGGAACGGGGTACTGATTGGGGATGATCAGCCATGATCACATTGAATGGCGGTGCTGGCTCGAAGGGTCGAATGGCCTACTCCTGCACCTATTGTCTATTGTCACTAGAGACAATTTACAATGACACCAAAGCCAATTAACCTACAAACCTGCACGTCTTTGGAATGTGGGGGGAAACCGGAGCACCCAGGGAAAACCCACGCAGGTCACGGGGAGAAGGTACAAACTGCGTACAGACAGGGCCCGTAGTCGGGGTGGAAGCCGGGTCTCGCACTGTGAGGCAGCGACTCTACCCGCCTGCTATTCACAACAAGTGATAGTGTTGTCGTGCGTGCCTGTTTGCATATCATTGTGATGGAATTGTAAATGTGGCCTTCAAACGGCAATGTCGCCAACAACCAAGATCGTCACTTTATAGAATGGGTTTCAGAATTCCTGCTCCAATTGCAGCACTTTGACCAGGGCTGCTTTCCCTCCAGCTGAGGGACTTTGTGCTTCAGAAACACATTTGCAGCAACCCTGGGAATGACCACAGGGTGGCGCAGCGGTAGAGTTGCTGCCTCACAGCGCCAGAGATCCGGGTTCGATCCTGACTACGGGCCCTGTCTGTACATATTTTGTACGTTCTCCCAGTGACCTGCGTGGGTTTTCTCCAGTTGCTCCGGTTTCCTCCCACACTCCAAAGACGTACAGGTTTGTAGGTTAATTGGCTTCTGTAAACTGTTGCTAGTGTGTCGGCTAGTGCTGGTATACGGGCTGATTGCTGGTTTGCACATTGTATCTCTAAAGTCATGACCCAAACCTGTTTATGTTGAAGATAGACACAAACTGCCGGAGTAACTCAGCGGGACAGGGAGTATCTCTGGAGAGAAGGAATGGGTGACGTTTAGAGTTGAGGAGGATCAGGGGAGAGAGACTCTGGAGTGTTGAGTATGTTAATATTTTGTTTGACAAGGCTTGAACAGCAGTAAGATGAAGGCTGACACACCCACTGCAGATGCTGCAACCTCCAGGCATCTGCCCATTCCCTCCACAGATGCTGCCTGACCTGCTTAGTTCCTCCAGCATTTTGTGTTTGAGGTTTGCCAATATAAGCTCTGAAACATGAAACGGTTTTCTGCTGTTCAGTTGAGTTTATTGTCACGTGTACCGAGGTACAGTGAAAAGCTTTTGTTGCGTGCTATCCAGTCAGCGGAAAGACAATGCATGATGATAATCGAGCCATTTACAGTCTGTAGATACGTGATAAGGCAATAACGGTTAGTGCACGGTAAAGCCAGCAAAGTCCAATCAAGGATGGTCCGAGGGTCACCAAAGAGGTAGATAGTAGCTCAGCACTGCTCTCGGCTTGTGGTAGGACGATTCAGATAGTGTCTAACTTCTAAATAGTATTTCTAAATAGTTTTATCTGTGTTTCCAGTACCTGCTATCGCGCTTTTCAGCTGAAGCTGCTTGTCCCAAATCCCCTGTGAAATGTGAAGCTCAAAGGAAGACACAGAGTGCTGGAGTAACTCAGTGGGTCAGGCAGCATCTGTGGAGAACATGGATAGGTGACGTTTCACAGAGTGCTGGAGTAACTCAGCGGGTCAGGCAGCATCTCTGGAGAACATGGATAGGTGATGTTTCAGGTCAAGACTGTTCTTTGAGTTTTTAGTTTAGTTTATTGTTTTTGAGTTATTCAGAAATGTCACCTATCCAAGTTCTCCACAGATGCTGCCTGACCCGCTGAGTTACTCCAGCACTCTGTGAAACGTCACCTATCCATGTTCTCCACAGATGCTGCCTGACCCGCTGAGTTACTCCAGCACTTTTGTGTCTATTTTGTAAACCAGCATCTGCAATCGTGTCTACATATATCTCAGAGGACTGGTGATTCTAGCCGTCTTCAAAACTAATTTAAATTATTTACCAAAGTACTTTGTCACTTACAATAACATGATCGAGGTCACTTACTTTATTGGTCTCTGTATTTGGGGGAAATCATGGCATTAAACCTTAAGCAATACTAAATGGCACAGCGGTAGAGTTGCTGCCTTACAGCACCATTGTCCCGGGGCGGGTTTGATCCTGACTATGGGTACTGTCTGTGCAGAGTTTGCACGGCCGCTCTGCTTTCTCCCCATGTCCCAAAGATGTACAGGTTTGTAGGTTAATTGGGTCTCTGCAAATTGGTCCTGGTGCAAGAGAAAGTGAGTTCACAGAGAACGGTTGTAAATAAATAGGTGATGGATGGTCGGCATGGACTTTGTTTGCCAGCTGTATCTCTCAACCACAAGATCCATTTGGGGGTTTAATCTTATTCTGATTAGCCAAGGGACACAGTGGATTGGAGGATGAAGTTCGTGGACCACTGGCTGTTGATAGCAGGACATTCTCATTGAAACTTGCTGATTTTTAGTATGGTTAATTATCTTGCTGTTGATTCCTTTATAGTTGCACAAGCCAGGGCACTTTACATGATGTGATGGATATGTGTGTGTGTGTGTCTGTTTCTCAATTAATGATATCATTTTCAAATTCCATGACGTCTCATTAGCAGATTTACTAATTAGGGATGTTATTTACCTTTCCATGGATTAATAAAGCATCAAATCTTTGTACGAGGTTTGTTTTTAATGTGTGCCCTCTCACTGCACAACGGGGAAATCAAGGGGCACATTCATTTGTAGGGCTGGAAATGAATGGACACCTTCAATGTTGAAGAAGGAACTGCAGAGGCTGGAAAAATGGAAGGTAGATAAAAATTGCTGGAGAAACTCAGTGGGTGAGGCAGCATCTATGGAGTGAAGGAATAGGTAACATCCTCAATGGTCAGTTAGTCTCATTCATAAGTGATAGGAACAGAATTAGGCCATTCGGCCCATCAAGTCTACTCCGCCATTCAATCATGGCTGACCTATCCCGCCCTCCTAACCCCATTCTCCTGCTTTCTCCCCTTAACCTCTGACACCCGTACTAATCAAGAATCTATATCTGCCTTAAAACTACCAATTGACTCGCCCTCCACCGCTTCACTACCCTCTGGCTAAAGACATTCCTCATCTCCTTACGCAAGGAACGGTCTCTTATTCTGAGGTTATGTCCTCTGGTCCTATAGACAATAGGTGCAGGAGTAGGCCATTCAGCCCTTCGAGCCAGCACCGCCATTCAATGTGATCATGGCTGATCATCCACAATTAGTACCCTGTTCCTGCCATCTCCACATATCCTCTGCGCTATCTTTAAGAACTCTATCTAACTCTCTCTTGAAAGCATCCAGAGAATTGGCCTCCACTGCCTTCTGGGGCAGAGAATTCCACAGATTCACAACTCTCTGTGTGAAAAAGCTTTTTCATCATCTCCTTTCTAAATGGCCTACCCCTTATTCTTAAGAGTTCCTAGAGTTAAGTCCAATGGCAGAAGCTGGAACAAAAGCCTGGACGGTCTTACATAGAAAATAGGTGCAGGAGTAGGCCATTCGGCCCTTCGAGCCTGCACCGCCATTCAATATGATCATGGCTGATCATCCAACTCAGTATCCTGTACCTGCCTTCTCTCCATACCCTGTGATCCCTTTAGCCACAAGGGCCACATCTAACTCCCTCTTAAATATAGCCAATGAACTGGCCTCAACTACCTTCTGTGGCAGAGAGTTCCACAGATTCACCACTCTCTGTGTAAAAAATGTTTTTCTCATCTCGGTCCTAAAAGATTTCCCCCTTAGCCTTAAACTGGCCCCTTGTTCTGGACTTCCCCAACATCGGGAACAATCTTCCTGCATCTAGCCTGTCCAACCCCTTAAGAATTTTGTAAGTTTCTATAAGATCCCCCTCAATCTTCTAAATTCTAGCGAGTACAAGCCAAGTCTATCCAGTCATTCTTCATATGAAAGTCCTGACATCCCAGGAATCCTTCTGGCGAACCTTCTCTGTACTCCCTCTATGGCAAGAATGTCTTTCCTCAGATTAGGAAATCAAAACTGTATGCAATACTCCAGGGTACACAAAAATGCTGGAGAAACTCAGCGGGTGCAGCAGCATCTATGGAACGAAGGAAATGGGCGACGTTTCGGGCCGAAACCCTTCTTCAGATCTTCAGAATTTGCAATACTCCAGGTGTGGTCTCACCAAGACCCTGTACAACTGCAGTAGAACCTCCCTGCTCCTATACTCAAATCCTTTTGCTATGAATGCTAACATCCCATTCACTTTCTTCACTGCCTGCTGCACCTGCATGCCTACTTTCAATGACTGGTGTACCATGACACCCAGGTCTCGTTGCATCTCCCCCTTTCCTAGTCGGCCACCATTCAGATAATATAATAAAAACTTACTGCTGCACTGAGAGTCCCAACTGGAAACATTTCCTATCCATGTTCTCCACAGATGCTGCCTGACCCGCTGAGTTACTCCAGCACTCTGTGAAACGTCACCTATCCATGTTCTCCACAGATGCTGCCTGACCCGCTGAGTTACTCCAGCACTCTGTGAAACGTCACCTATCCATGTTCTCCACAGATGCTGCCTGACCCGCTGAGTTACTCCAGCACTCTGTGAAACGTCACCTATCCATGTTCTCCACAGATGCTGCCTGACCCGCTGAGTTACTCCAGCACTCTGTGAAACGTCACCTATCCATGTTCTTCACAGATGCTGCCTGACCCGCTGAGTTACTCCAGTATTTTGTGTCTTTTCCCCTCTTGAGGGTTTAATTTGCATTCCCTCAGAACTTTTGATTTTGTATGCACTTTTGTGAAATCTGAAATATAAGAATCATGCAATAAGTTTGTTCCTACGTGTTAACACCCTACAGCAGGAATGCTGTTGACAGTATTCCTCAGTTTAAATCTGGAGAGGCATGGTGGCACAGAGGTAAGAGTTGCTGCTTTAACAGCACCGGGGACCTGTATTCGATCCTGACGGGCTGCTGTCTGTACGGAGTTTGTACATTCTCCCTGTGACCTGCGTGGCGCTCCAGTTTCCTACCACATTCCAAAGAAGTGCAGGTTTGTGAGTTAATTGGCCCTGGTTTAGTTTAGTTTGGAGATACTGCACAGAAACAGTCCCTTCAGCACCGACCAGCGATCCCCGCACAGTAATAGCCCTGTCCCACGGTACGAGTTCATTCCAAGAGCTCTCCTGAGTTAAAAAAAAATCAAACTCGTGGCAAGCACGGAGAATGAACGTAGCGGGTACGTCGGAGCTCGGGGACGTCTCTTTGCAGCTCGTAACGCTAACGGCAGGTACTCGGGAAGACTCGCTAACGGCAGGTACTCGTACGGGAAGACGTGAAGATTTTTCAACATGTTGGAAAATGTCCACGAGAGCCCCGAGTACCGACGAGTGGCCATTACCGTAAATCTCCGAGTTCGAATCAGCGCAAACTCGGGAGAGCTCTTGGAATGAACTCGTACAGTGGGACAGGGCTTTAACACTATCTTACACACACTTGGGACAATTTACATTTATACCAAGTCAATTAGCAGACAAACCTGTACGTGTTTGGAGTGTGGGAAACGGATCTTGGAGAAAACCCACGCAGGTCATGAGGAGAATTTACAGACTGTACAGACAAGCACCCAAGGTACACAAAAATGCTGGAGAAACTCAGCGGGTGCAGCAGCGAAGGAAATAGGTAACGTTTCGGGCCGAAACCCTTCTTCAGACAAGCACCCAGTCAGGATCGAACCCAATTCTCTGGCGATGTAAGGCTATACCACTAGGTTAGCGTGCTACCTGAAGTGTGTAGGGTAGTGATCGATGGTCGGTGTGGACTCGGTGGGCCGAGTGGCCTGTTTCCATGCTGTATCTCTAAAACTGTTCCTGCACAGCACAGCACAGCGCAAGATCCTCCAGATCCGGACACACCCTTTTCTACGATCAACACTTCTTTTCTAACGTTCAAGAAGGAACTGCAGATGCTGGAAAATCGAAGATAGACAAACGTGCTGGAGAAACTCAGCGGGTGCGGCAGTATCTATGGAGCGAAGGAAATAGGCAACGTTTCGGGCTGAAACCCTTCTTCAGACTCCTAACTGTGGAATTATAGAATTGAAAGACTACACCCTGGAGAACACCTAATATTTAAACAAGGTAAACTTTTAATAATCTGATTTCAAAATTAATAACAGTATATTAAACAAAAGTAGATCAAAAGGAAAAAATTCAAGGTTCAGGATTATTATTAGTGGTAAAATATAACAAATCAGAAATGCAAAATTAACAGAATCATTAATCCCTTTATATTTCAATACAGCTTTACAACTATCGGGGAAAAAGTGCCTCATTTATACAAATTTTGGCAAATCAAACATCACAATGAGAAAATGTTAAACTTTTCTTTGAAAACAATATAAATTTTTAAAAAGATATCAAGTGCCATAATATACAATCCAAATAAATAATTAAAATATTGCAACAACCCCACAGCATGGTTTCCAATATTGTGTCTAGCCATGATTGTGTTTTTTTTTGTAGTAAATCACGCAGAAACATTGACATGACCTTGCCTTTAACAAACCGCTTACATTTGTACTCCAAAGTTCACTACTGTGCACACTCGAGAAAGCAACTATCAAAAAGGCAAACAAAAAAATATAGACTTGAAAAAGTTTTCAAAACGTACAACACAGACTTCAATATATTGTAGAAAATCATTTGTAAACATACGCAGCAGGATATTTGCACCACGGTTTTGTAAATCACTCTGATCTGAATATTCCATTTAACATCGCCGGATATGAAATTACTACTGTACAGTTATTTACAGGGCTGTTCAAACATCTGCTCTTCGGTGGAAATTCACTGATTCACAGCATTATTTTAAAAATGACCTTCCAACGAGCGATGCGATGCGATGCAGACCGCTGCAGACGTCCGTCCCACTGTCGAAACTGATGCAGCACAAGCCTCCGAGTTGGCTGTTTGGCTCGGGTCTGGCAATGGGAGCCAGCGAGCCAGCGGGCTGGGCTCACAGCCACGATCGATCACTCACTCACTCACTCACAGTACAATGTGGATTAGTCAGTGCGGTTAAAACTGCTCCAGGAGTTGCCGCAGGTAGGGGGCTCGGCTCAGGTCGCGGCTGACGCTGAACAGCTTGTACAGCACCGGGCAGTCCAACGACTGGCACTGAACCTGCTTGTCCATGCTGCCCGTACAGTTCCTGCAAATCTAGAGGCCAGAAGACTTTCGGTGAAGACAAGTTCAAAAAGGCAAAGCAATCAAACACTCAACATTCACAAAACGGTGGGCCAGGCGTGAAGAGGGACAAAGGCTCGAGTGATGACGGGATGAAGGAGGTGACGGCTGCAACAGCTGGGACTGTAAAATGTTGCCTCTTGCTTGTGGAATCGGTGGGCTGTTCTGTACATTCTACACTAACTGGGGAGATCGTGTTTATGTACGGGGATGGTCCAATGGATCTGTATACAAACATGTATTTCACTGTACCTGGCACAAGTGACAATACACAAACTATTCCGCTAGAGATTTCCCCCCTGGAGCCCACAATCGCATTATCTGTAAAATTCATGCTTTATTTCTCCAGTTATTCATGAAAAGGTTCAAGAATCTGAAAAGACTTTGGGGGAAAAAATGCTTCTTGCTTGCACTGTGAGTGAGTAGTACTGGTGTCAAGGGTTATGGGGAGAAGGGGGTTGAGATTGAATGGTGGAGTAACCTGATGGGCCGAATGGCCTAATTCTGCTCTTACAACTTGTGAACTTATCATAAGTGTGATAGAATACTCTCCACTTGCCTGGATGAGCTGCAAAGCTTCTCAAGAAGTTAAACAGAGTGAAGATTGCTTGCTACGTCATTGTCCAACTTAAAGATACATTCTCACCATTGTGCATGCCATCAAATGACACGGTGTTCTGCAGTTACCCATCTTCAACACTGCCTGCAAAACCACCACCTTTCCCACTAATCTAAGGGACCCCACCAAGTCAACCACCATCATGACTTGGAAACATATCAGTGCTGGTAGGTTTCACACCCCCCCCCCATCCCCTACCGTACTCAGGCCCTGCCTGCAGCCTGGAGCTGCGATCCATGGAGTATTGCGTTCGGAACCCAGCCCTCTCATGTGACGACGGGCTCAAACTACCCCTGCTCCCTCTCTGCCCCCCACTCCTCCCATGGGGGCTACTGGTAGGGGACGGCTGCGTTGGGGGGGGGGGGGGGAACACACCCCCCCTTAGTCTAGTTGCTCATGAAAGTACGGAGGAGAGCCCACTGACCCATTGCCTCAGGGAACTACAGAGAGTGGTGGACACTGCCCGGTCCAGCACAGGTACTGACCTCCCCACCATCCGAGGGATCTACAGGAGGCGCTGCCTCAAAAAGGCAGCCAGCCAGTATTGTGTACAGTTTTGGTCCCCTAATTTGAGGAAGGACATTCTTGCTATTGAGTGAGTGCAGCGTAGGTTTACAAGGTTAATTCCTGGGATGGTGGGACTGTCATATGCTGAGAGAATGGAGCGGCTGGGCTTGTACACTCTGGAGTTTAGAAGGATGAGAGGGAATCTCATTGAAACATATAAGATTGTGAAGGGTTTGGACACGCTAGAGGCGTTCAATGTGATCATGGCTGATCATCCCCAATCAGTACCCCGTTCCAGCCTTCTCCCCATATCCCCCGACTCCGCTATCTTTAAGAGCCCTATCTAGCTCTCTCTTGAAAGCATCCAGAGAACCTGCCTCCACCGCCCTCTGAGGCAGAAAATTCCACAGACTCACCACTCTCTGTGAGAAAAAGTGTTTCCTCGTCTCCGTTCTAAATGGCTTACCCCTTATTCTTAAACTGTGGCCCCTGGTTCTGGACTCCCCCAACATCGGGAACATGTTTCCTGCCTCTAGCGTGTCCAAGCCCTTAACAATCTTAACTTACCTTGAGGAGTTGTGCCTGTTTGCGTTCCCAGCGGCAGAGCTGGTGGTGAAGGGTGACGGTGACCTGCTGGGGGTCGCTGCGGCACTTGGCACACACGCCCAGCTGGGTGAGCTGGTCACACACCGGGCAGTGCAGGGTGGTGAAGTACTGCGAGATGGTCCCCTTGCGACCCAACGATTCACTGCCAGCTGCAGACAGCACCTTCTGCACCTGCGACACGGCAAAACCAACCGGTGGGAAGAGGTTAGAAAAGGAACTGCAGATATCGGTTTACAAAAAAAAGATAGAGAGAGGGGTGGTGGGAGTGACATCTGGGAACACAGGTACAGCAATCACAACAGATTAATGAGGGAGTCATGGAGAGATACAGCCCCATCAGCCCACCTTGCCCACACCGACCCCAGAGGAAACAGGTCCATCGGCCCACCTTGCCCACACCGACCATCTACACCAGTCCCACTTGCCTGCGATAGACTCATATCACTCTAAACCTGCCCTATCTATGAACCTGTCGATATGTTTCTTAAACATTGTGATAATACCTGCCTTCTGCGGCAGCTCGTTCCTTACACCTACCATCCTTTGCGTGAAAATGTTACCCCTCAGGTTCCTATTAATCTTACCACCCCACTCACCTTAAACCGATGTCCTCTGGTTCTCGATCCCCCTACTCTGGGCAAGAGACTGTGTGTTTACCTGATCTATTCCTCTCATGATTTTGTACACTGTCTTTATTAAAAGGAACATATATTGAGAGAAGGGGGTGGGGGTGGGGAGAGGGTAAAACTATGCTGAGAAAAGACACAAAATGTTGGAATACAATACAATACGGTTTATTTGTCACATTGCACATAAAGTGCAAGTGAAATGAATATGTCAGCAGCGGTACAATGATAAAGAACACACACAAAAACACAATAAAAATTGAACATAAACATCCACCACATTCATCACTGTGGTGGAAGGCACACAATTTGTCCAGTCCTCCTCCATTTTCCCCCGTGGTCGGGACCTCAACCCTCCGCAGCCGTCACTGCGGGCGTCCAGATGGTAAAAGGACAAGGTACAAGTCCAGAGTCGGCTCTTCCCCACCGGAGACCGCGGCTTTAAGTTGGTGTAGGCCGCAGGCCGGCGGTCGAAGATTTAAAGTCCCCGCTGCGCCGCAGCCAGAAGCACCGTAGACTGCAGGGCCGGCGGTCGAAGCTCCCCTCCAGGGGTGATGGTAAGTTCACGCCGGGCCCGCGGTAGAAGTTGGCCACGGGCCGGCAATGGCGGCTTCTTCTTCCCCCGGGTCCCCCACGAGGGATCCTGGGTTGTAGACGCCGTGTCAGCTGGAGCTCTGCAGACCGCAGCTTCAGGCTGCCGGCTGCCCCGGGCCAACGAAACGGAGCGCTCCCCTCCAGCGAGGGCTCACCCGCTCCACGCAGAGAGTCCACGCTGCGCCCGCCGCTGAAGCCCCGAGCGCCTCTCCGGGAAAAGCCGCGCCAATCCTTGCTGTTAGGCCACAGGGAGGCGACCTGGAAAAAGTCGCCTCTCCATGGAGGAGGCGGCCAAAACGGTTTCCCCCTCACCCCCCCCCCCCCCCACACAAAACACATAAAGAAACATTAAAAACATTAAACATACTAAAAAAAAAAGTTGAAAAAAACTAACGCGCTGCTGACAGGGCTGCCGCCATTGCAGCGCCCCCACCTCCTACAGAATAACAGGTGATCTCATGAATTTATACCCCATCCTCCTGCGCTCCATGGAATAGAGTCCCACCCTGCTTAACCTCTCCCTACAGCTCAGACACTCTAGTCCTGGCAACATCCTCGTAAATCCAGAGTGAGCACCACCGGAAATTGGAGGAGCAGCACCTCATATTCCGCTTGGGCAGTCTGCACCCTAGCGGCATAAACAATGACTTCTCCAATTTCCGGTAGCCCTTGCTGCCTCCTCCCCTTCTCAGCTCTCCCTCAACCCTCTGGTTCCTCCTCTTCCTTTCTCCTCCCTCCACCCCCCCCCACCCTACATCAGTCTGAAGAAGGGTTTCGGCCCGAAACGTTGCCTATTTCCTTCGCTCCATAGATGCTGCTGCACCCGCTAAGTTTCTCCAGCACTTTTGTCTACATTATGCTTATTGTATGTTTATTTCTGATATTATGTGATGTAAGGTCTTGAAAGGCGCCATTAAATAAAATGCATTATTATTAAATGCAGGCAGGTGGGACATGTAGATGGGGCATCTTGGTGGGCATGGGCAAGTTGGGCTGAAGGGTCCGTTTCAGGTCTGTATGACTCTCTGGTTGAAGTCACCCAAGCAGAAAACAAGGTGAATCATGGACAGATCAGTAAAAACTCTGAAGATGGCAATGGGACAAGGCAGGAGAATGGGGTTAGGAAGGAGAGATAGATCAGCCATGATTGAATGGCGGAGTTCCATATAAGATCATAATTGATATCTCTGCCTTAAAAATATCCACTGACTTGGCCTCCACAGCCGTCCGTGGCAAAGAATCCCACAGATTCACCACCCTCTGACTAAAGAAATTCCAGCTAATCTCCTTCCTAGAAGAATGTCCTTTAATTATGAGGATATGACCTCTGGTCCTAGGCCCTCCCACTAAAGTAAAGTAAATGTATTTATATAGCACGTTTAAATCAACTCGCGTTGAGCCCAAAGTGCTTTACATAGAAAAAAATAAATAATTAAGCTTCCGTACATCCATAGAAAAATTAAAATTAAGAAAAAAATGACACAACATATTGTATAATTCAACACAAACGACCCCCCACAACCTCTGTGATCACCCGAGGTCGGGGCCTATTTGTGGCCTCCGCAGCCAGTCCGATGTTTTCCGGCCCTCTTGCCAGAAAGCTGGAATGCCGGCATCGGGTGAACACTCCTCGGCAGCTTGGAAATGTCTGGAGCGGCCGCTTCCTCCCCGGAGACCGCGCGCGGCACCCGCAGTCTTCAGACCGCGCTGGTTGGAGCTCCGACTCTGGTGATCTCGAATCCCAGGCTCCGCGGTGTTTAAATCCAGCGCCGCCCACCTGCGACTGGACGTTCCGCAGCCACAGCTCCTCGGATGTTGGGCGGCGGTCACAGTACTCTGGAGCTTACCGCACGGCGACCCGCTAAGGCATCACCCACTCCGTGTTGGTGTCCCAGCACTGCACCGCCGCCGAAGCTGTAGTCCCGGCTGATCCCGACAGGAAACGCTGCAACAGTCTGATGGTAGGCCGCGAGGAAGGGGCGAAGAAGCAGCTCAGAGGGAAATAATATGTGTTTGAGAATGTGTGTGTGTATATACCTGCCTGAATGAATGTATATATATATTTTTTCCCTCATGGTCAGGTTAGAAGCCGGGTCTGGACTAGGACTAGTGGGGTTGTAAGGAAAGATGGGCACTTACCCTGGGCAGCTCGTGGCCCCAGCTGAAGACGTCGACACCTATCAGAGAGAAGACCCTGTTGAGAGGCGGCAGGATCTGCTTGGTGATGTAGTATGTGGTGTTTAACCTCAGGCTGGGGTCCTGGAGCAGATCGATGGGCCGGCGCACCAGCTGAATGAGGGGCAGGCCTGGCGTCCCGTACACAATGACGTAGGCCACCCTCTCGCCCACCCGTGGCTCCGAGCGCCGGTCGTACGTCAGCATCCTCCTGTTGGCAGCAAGAGTGCATTAGTGGCTTACAGTCTTCAGTACTGAGGATGTTGCCAGGACTAGAGGGTGTGAGCTACAGGGAGAGGTTGAGTAGGCTGGGTCTCTATTCCTTGGATCGCAGGAGGATGAGGGGTGATCTTATAGACGTGTATAAAATCTTGAGAGGAATAGATCGGGTAAACGCACAGAGTCTCTTGACCAGAGTAGATGAATCGAGAGGACAATCCCCTAATTTGAGGAAGGACATTCTTGCTATTGAGGGAGTGCAGCGTAGGTTCACAAGGTTAATTCCCGGGATGGCGGGACTGTTATAGGCTGAGAGAATAGAGCGGCTGGGCTTGTATGCTCTGGAGTTTAGAAGGATGAGAGGGCATCTTATTGAAACATATAAGATTATTAAGGGCTTGGACACGCTAGAGGCAGGAAACATGTTCCTGATGTTGGGGGAGTCCAGAACCAGGGGCCACAGTTTTAAGAATAAGGAGTAAGCCATTTAGAACGGAGACGAGAAAACACTTTTTCTCACAGAGAGTGGTGAGTCTGTGGAATTCTCTGCCTCAGAGGGCGGTGGAGGCAGGTTCTCTGGATGCTTTCAAGAGAGAGCTAGATAGGGCTCTTAAACAATTAAACTCTTGACTCGAGTTCTGCAGCAACCAGCAGGTGGCATCAGATGGATTCGAGCTCTCCCCAAATGCCAGAGACAGCACTCGCGGAAACAGGCCCTACAGCCCACACTGCCCAGTCTTAACAAATGCCATCAAGGAAAAGATAAACGCACAACACACGCACATAGAGGCATCATTAAGTTATATTTACATTTCTGTTACACTCAACATATACACAGTTCTCAGCATATCCCTCCAAACCTGTCCTTTCCATGAACCTGTCTAAATGTCTCTTAAACATTGGGATAGTCCCAGCCTCAACTACCTCCTCTGGCATCTTGTTCCATACACCCACCACGCTCAAGTGTGAAAAAGTTACCCCTCAGATTCATATAAAAACTTTTCCCCGTCACCTTAAACCTATGTCCTCTGGACTTTGATTCACCTACTCTGGGCAAGAGACTCTGTGCATCTACCCGATCTATTCCTCTCATGATTTCTCAATGAATTAAAATTATTCTCTTGTGAATATAAGTATTAAATGAATGCTTTTGCTCCGACATCTGCAGTTAATGGTATTGTAACTGTGCTGATAAATAATGTTTTGTGCAGGCATTTAATGAATCATTTCAAATTTACTAGAAGTCTAATGAAACTTTTAATTACAATTTTTTACTTCAGGAAGATTTGGCAGATTGTCGAGAGATTGAGACGCGGCTGCGGGGGGGTGTAATTGATCGCGGTGTCGGTTCCACATTATACGAACCCTACTTTAACTGCAAGGCACTTGCTTCAAACTCCAGGGGTTTGTAGTGGCTGCAGGCAGAGTGGGAATTCACAGCCCACGACAGAAGCACAGCAATCACTCGCTCAAACCAATCGTGAAAGGCCCGGATAGAGTGGACGTGGAGAGGATGTTTCCACTAGTGGGAGAGTCCAGGACCAGAGGGCACAGCCTCAGAATGAAAAGGACATACCATTAGAAAGGTAAGGAGGTTCCCCCACATCTTTCCAAACCCCATAAACTCCAAACTGAATGCTGCTCCAGCATCAGCAATGTTGAAACATATAAGATTATTAAGGGTTTGGACACGCTAGAGGCATGAAACATGTTCCCGATGTTGTGGGAGTCCTGAACCAGGGGCCACAGTTTAAGAATAAGGGATAAGCCATTTAGAACGGAGACAAGGAACACTTTTTCTCACAGAGTGGTGAGTCTGTGGAATTCTGTCTCAGAGGGCGGTGGAGGCCGGTTCTCTGGATGCTTTCAAGAGAGCTAGATTAGCGCAGACAGGGGATATGGGGAGAAGGCAGGAACGGGGTACTGATTGGGGATGATCAGCCATGATCACATTGAATGGCAGTGCTGGCTCAAAGGGCCGAATGGCCTACTCCTGCACCTATTGTCTATTATCAGGGAGTTAAACCATGCAACCAGTCTCATTCTTAAGGAGTTGGACAGGCTAGATGCAGGAAGATTATTCCCGATGTTGGGAAAGTCCAGAACTAGGTGTCACAGTTTAAGGATAAGAGGGAAGACTTTTAGGACCGAGATGAGGAAAACATTTTTCACACAGAGAGTGGTGAATCTGTGGAATTCTCTGCCACAGAAGGTAGTTGAGGCCAGCTCATTGGCTATATTTAAAAGGGAGTTAGATGTGGCCCTTGTGGCTAAAGGGATCAGGGGGTATGGAGAGAAGGCAGGTACAGGATACTGAGTTGGATGATCAGCCATGATCATATCAAATGGCGGTGCAGGCTCGAACGGCCGAATGGCCTACTCATGCACCTATTTTCTATGTTTCCCTTCCAGTTCCCATTCAAGACCAGTCAGAGGCCAACCATCTATAAACGATGGGGGTTGGATAGAATGGATGTGGAGAGGATGTTTCCACTAGTGGGAGAGTCTAGGACTAGAGGACACAGCCTCTGAATAAAAGGACATATCTTTAGGAAGGAGATGGAGGAATTTCTTTAGTCAGAGAGTGGTGAATCGATGGAATTCATTGCCACAGACGGCTGCGGAGGCCTAGATTGAAGCAAAGATTGACAGTTCATGTTCATGTTGTGGGAGCAGAATTAGGCCATTCGGCCACATCAAGTCTACTCCGCCATTCAATCATGGCTGATCTCTCTCCCTCTCAACCCCACTCCCCGGGTTCTCGGTTACTACGGGTGTCAGGGGTCACAGGGAGAAGGCAGGAGAATGGGGTTAGATCAACCATGCTTGAATAGCGGAGTAGGCTTGATGGGCTGAATGGCCTAATTTTGCTCCTATCACTTGTGAATGGGTGTGGGATTGGACTCACCGTGTGAGCTCGAGAGCAGGGACACAGGCTCCAGGGTGGTATGATCCACTGCCCCGATACTCTTTGGCGAAGGTTAGGTCCTGGATGCTGGCCTTGCCTTCCAATACCTTCGTGCACTGCCTCTGAACGTACTGCTTGATCTGGCTGATGTCCCTCGTTTCAAACAGCAGCTTTATCGAGCGCTCCAAAATCTGTGGAAAAGATTCACATTTTCATTCACATGAAACAGCAGCATCGTGTCAGGATGCGTCACAGTTGGTTTGGGGACAGCTCTGCCCAAGGCTGCACGGAATTGTGGAGAGTTGTAAATGTAGCCCAGTGGATGTGGATGTAGCCCAGTCCATCACACACCACACTCCCCACCATTGTAGATGTAGCCCAGTCCATCACACACACCACACTCCCCACCATTGTAGATGTAGCCCAGTCCCACACACACCACACTCCCCACCACTGTAGATGTAGCCCAGTCCATCACACACACCACACTGCCCACCATTGTAGATGTAGCCCAGTCCATCACACACACCACACTCCCCACCATTGTAGATGTAGCCCAGTCCATCACACACACCACACTCCCCACCATTGTAGATGTAGCCCAGTCCATCACACACAGACTAGACTCCCCGCCACTGACTTCATCTACACTCCGTGGCCTTGTGAAGGCCCCACCCCGGTCATTCCTTCTTCTCCCCGCTCCCCAGACACAACTTTCACACAGATAGCGACGCAATCAGCCAGATGCAGAGAGACATTTACCCAGGGCATGGATAAGGGAGGGGAGTGGGATCAGGAACTAGAGGATATAGGTTTAAGGTGAGAGGGGCAAGATTTAGTTGAGTTTAGTTAGTGCTAGAGTAACTCAGCAGGTCAGGCAGCATCTTTGGGGAACTTGGATGGGTGACGTTTCAGGTCGGGACCCATCCTCCTCACACTGATTGAAGCATGCACAGAGTAGGGGTCGGGGAATCAAGAACCAGACCACAGATTTAAGGTGAGAGGGGAAAGATTGGAGACAAACTCTAAGGGGAAACCTTTCCCACACAGGGGGCGATGGGT
The DNA here is from genome assembly GCA_036785375.1 of Leucoraja ocellata. Lineage (NCBI taxonomy): Eukaryota > Metazoa > Chordata > Chondrichthyes > Rajiformes > Rajidae > Leucoraja > Leucoraja ocellata. Next base: position 3,511,040 of record JAWMAR010000072.1, read on the forward strand.
TTATACCAGAGGAAGTCATTGAGGCAGGTACAGTAACAACATTTAAAAGGTTGACTCCATCTACACCTCACGCTGCCTCGGCAAGGCCAGCAGCATCATCAAGGACCAGTCTCACCTCGGCCACTCCCTCTTCTCCCCTCTCCCATCAGGCAAGAGGCACAGAAGTGTGAAAATGCACACCTCCAGATTCAGGGACAGTTTCTTCCTGGCTGAATAAGGGGCAAGCTATTTAGAACAGAGATGAGGAAACACTTTTTCATACAGAGAGTGGTGAGTCTGTGGAATTCTCTGCCTCAGAGGGCGGTGGAGGCAGGTTCTCTGGATACTTTCAAGAGAGAGCTAGATAGGGCTCTTAAAGATAGCAGAGTCAGGGGATATGGGGAGAAGGCAGGAACGGGGTACTGATTGGGGATGATCAGTCATGATCACATTGAATGGCGGTGCTGGTTCGAAGGGCCGAATGGCCTCCTCCTGCATCTATTGTCTATCTTTAATTGAACTTTATCTTGCACTAAACATAATACCCTTTATCCGTACACTATGATTGTAATCATGTAGTTTTTCCAACAACTAGCAAAAACAATGAAGAATTCACATTGTAGACAATCGGAAGGGAACATTTATGATAACTGGTTCTGATTTTATTAAAAATCATCGTTAATATTTGTGATAACTGTGTTCATTTATTGTTCTTCACGTATGTAACCGATAGAGGGGAAAGTGGAAGGCGATTGAAGGGAGCAGTGCAAGTGAAGAGAGACGTCATCGTACCTTGGATACAGCAGAGCAGGAGTCCCGTCGCACGGTCTCAATTCCCTTGGCATCAAAGACAGGATCTTTCTGGTCCAAACTCTCGTACATATAGCCAACATACCTCTTCTTTGATTGTAAGACACATGGTAAATAAACCTATTAATGAAGAGTTTTAAAAACAAAACAAGATGACCGTTAGAGTTAAACATTAATCCAACAAAACATCAGAAACACATTCAAATGTGATTCATTTAAGGCAACTGCAATGACCATGTATCCACATTTCCCACTGGGACTTTCAGAGTGAATGGTGGGAGCCTGGGGAGTGATGCAGAACAGAGGGACGTTGAGGTACAAGTACATAATCCCCGGAAAAGTGGTCTCGCAGCTGGACAGGGTTGTGATGAAGATTTTTGGAACAAGGGCCTGCATCAGTCAGGTTGTCAGGTTCACAAGTTGGGACAATATGTTGCACTTGTACAAGGCGTTGGTGTCATAAAGTCATACAGCGTGGAAACAGGCCCTTTGGCCCAACTTCCCCACCCCGGCCAACACACTGGTCCCATCTATACCACGTTTGGTCCATATCCCTCCAAACCTGTCCTATACACTGTACCTCAGGTCAAGTCAAGTTTATTCGTCACATACACATACGAGATGTGCAGTGAAAAGTGGCAATGCTCGCGGACTTTGTGCAAAAAGACAACCAAACAAACTACAAACAGAATGGACCAGAATCATATATTCACATATTACATATTTGTGGGAGGGAGGGAAGAAAAAGGAAAAAAACAGCAATTTTAAAAAGACACCACACAACAGTAAAATGGCTCAGTAAAGTTAGTCCCTGGAGAGATAGGAGTTTACAGTCCTAATGGCTTCTGGGAAGAAACTCCTTGTCAACCTCTCCGTTCTCACAGCATGGCAACGGAGGCGTTTGCCTGACCGTAGCAGCTGGAACAGTCCGTTGCAGGGGTGGAAGGGGACTCCCATGATCTTGTTGACTCTGGAGTTGCACCTCCTGTTGTATAGAAATGTCCAAAATATCTTAAATGTTCCAATAGTACCTGCCTCCACTACCTCATCCAACAGCTCGTTCCAAAGACGTACAGGTTTGTAGACTAATTGGCCTCTGTAAATTGTCCCTAGTGTGTAGGGACAGAACGAGTGTGAACGGGTGATGGATGGTCAGCCTGGGCTCGATGCGCCGGTCCCATTTCAAACTAAATCAAACGTACCTTTTCGAATTTCAGCTTGACAGGCTTTGGATTAGTGGCAGTCACTGTGTCTGCGATGTCTTCCCCGATGCGAAAAGCTTGCTCCTTCGTGGCTCCTTTCAACAGCACAAACATGCTGCAGGAGAGAGGAATCAGCTCAAAACAAAGATCACAACAAAACCACCTACAGCTGTGTTGAGCAAAACTCAGCGTGTTGGAGTAACTCAGCGGGTCAGGCAGCATCTGTGGAGAACATGGATAGGTGACGTTTCACAGAGTGCTGGAGTAACTCAGCGGGTCAGGCAGCATCTGTGGAGAACATGGATAGGTGACGTTTCACAGAGTGCTGGAGTAACTCAGCGGGTCAGGCAGCATCTGTGGAGAACATGGATAGGTGACGTTTCACACAGTGCTGGAGTAACTCAGCGGGTCAGGCAGCATCTCTGGAGAACATGGATAGGTGACGTTTCACAGAGTGCTGGAGTAACTCAGCGGGTCAGGCAGCATCTGTGGAGAACATGGATAGGCGCTGTTTCGGGCCGAGACCCTTCTTTCGACTGATTCAGAAGGGTCAGATGTGAAATGTCACCTGTCCATTCCATCTTGATGCTGCCTGACCCGCTCGCTAAGTTGCTCCAGGACAGTTTTGCTGAAGATTGCAGCATGTGCAGTTCCTTTATATGTGCATTGTTGACTTGCTTTTTATTAGCCAAATGGGCTTCTTGAACTATCATTCCCCAGGCATTTTGAATGACTTTTTTATCAGCGTTTATGGTTAGTTCTGTACTAATGGAACAAGGGATTAATTGCTCAAACAATACAAGGTTAATTCCCGGGATGGCGGGACTGTCATATGCTGAGAGAATGGAGCAGATGGGCTTGTACACTCTGGAGTTTAAAAGGATGAGAGGATATCTCATTGAAACATAAAAGATTGTTAAGGGTTTGGACACACTAGAGGCAGGAAACATGTTCCTTGTGTTGGGGGAGTTGAGAACCAGGGGCCACAGTTTAAGAATAAGGGGTAAGCCATTTGGAACGGAGATGAGGAAACACTTTTTCTCACTGCGAGTTGTGAGTCTGTGGAATTCTCTGCCACAGAAGGCAGTGGAGGCGGTTCTCTGGATGATTTTTTTAATCAATTAATCAGTGCAGTGAAATGAACTTTCAAGAGAGAGCTAATTAGGGCCCTTGATGATAGTGGAGTCAGGGGATATGCGGAGAAGGCAGGAACGGGGTACTGATTGGGGATGATCAGCCATGATCACATTGAATGGTGGTGCTGGCTGGAAGGGTCGAATGGCCTCCTCCTGCACCTATTGTATATTTTTAAAATATTTTTATTAGAAGTACAGTAAATTACAATAATACACATCGCATATCTCTTATTACATTTGTTGTACCACTTCGTTTTTCGAGCTTTAAAAAAGGTAGAAATAAAAGAAGTAAGGAAAGTGAGCAAGAATCGTGAAGGTGCAGGAAAGTGTTGGGAAAAGAAAGCCCCTTAGGGAAGAAGTTAGAGAAGGAAGTAAAGAAAGGAAATAAGACCCTGGAAAGAAAAGAAAAAAAAGGAAAAACAATCGCTCTAATGTAACACAAAACTCGCAAAAAAGGATATACCAACCGTGTATTTTTATTTTTTTTTAAATTTATTTTATACCCCCCGTTACCAGATCCTGGTATCATTTATACTTTAAATTACTATTGCACCTTATGCTTGTAATAATTCCATAAATGCAGACCACGTCTTTTGGGAGTGGTCTGCTTTTGCCTGCAAGGAGGAGTCTCATCTCTTCCAAGTGTAGTGTCTCGAACATGTTTGAAATCCACATTTTTATTGTTGGTATTGGAGCATTTTGCCAAAATTTGAGTATAAGCTTTTCCCCCCATTATTAGCCCGTAATTAAGTAAGTTCTTTTGAAACACCACCTATTGTATTTTGAGCCTGTTTTTGTCATGATCTCTACTTTTGAATCATTTATATCTAATTGGATAGAATTTCCTACATTAATTACATGGTCATTAAATAGCGATTTAGAATTGGATACCTGTCAGTGTCTCCGTATACAACACGAGCTCCCCACTTCTTTGTCTCGTTCACCAACTTTATTGCACGCTCCAATGTTTCTCTGGCCTTGAGAACAATGCTGTCACCAATCTACAAGAAAAGAGGCAAGTTACTTTCTCTGCAGCCAGAACAACACGATTTCGCATTCCGGAAACTCACCCAAGGCAAGCTTTTATAAGATAAGGGGGGGGGATAATGACAAATGCTACCCCTCATCTTTACTCAAGGGGTAATTTACAGTGGTAATTCAGGTACCAGTCCTTTGGGCAGTGGGAGGAACAGGAGCACCCAGAGGAAATCATAGAAACATGGAAAAATAGGTGCAGGAGTAGGCCATTCGGCCCCTCGAGCCAGCACTGCCATTCATAGAAACATAGAAAATAGGTGCAGGAGGAGGCCATTACGGCCCTTCGAGCCAGCACCGCCATTCATTGTGATCATGGCTGATTGTCCCCAATCAATAACCCGGGCCTGCCTTCTCCCCATATCTCTTTATTCCACTAGCCCCTAGAGCTCTATCTAACTCTCTCTTAAATCGATCCAGTGATTTGTGGCAGGGAATTCCACAACTTCACAACTCAATGGGTGAAAAAGTATTTTCTCACCTCAGTTTTAAATGGCCTCCCCTTTATTCTAAGACTGTGACCCCTGGTTCTGAACTCGCCCAACATTGGGAACATTTTTCCTGCATCTAGCTTATCCAGCCCTTTTATAATTTTATATGTTTCTATAAGATCCCCCTCATCCTTCTAAACTCCCATGAATACAAGCCCAGTCTTTTCAATCTTTCCTCATATGACAGTCCCACCATCCCAGGGATCAATCTCGTGAACCTACGCTGCACTGCCTCAAATTAGAAGACCAAAGTACGCAATACTCCAGATGTGGTCCTACCAGAGCCCTATACAACTGCAGAAGAACCTCTTTACTCCTATACTGAAATCCTCTTTTTATGAAAGCCAACATTCCATTAGCTTTCTTCACGGCCTGCTGTACCTGCAAGCTAACTTTCAGTGACCGGTGTACAAGGACGCCCAGGTCTTGCTGTACCTCCCCCTTACCTAAACTAACCCCATTGAGATAATAATCTGCCCTCTTGTTTTTGCCGCCAAAGTGGATAACCTCACATTTATCTATATTATACTGCATCTGCCACGTATCTGCCCACTCACTCAACCTGTCCAGGTCACCCTGCAACCTCCTAATATCCTCTTCACAGTTCACACTGCCACCCAGCTTTGTGTCATCCGCAAACTTGTCAGTGTTGCTCCTAATTCCCTCTTCCAAATCATTAATATATATGGTAAACAGTTGTGGCCACATATGATCATGGGTGACCATCTAAAAAGGTGAAGAGGTTTCTCCTCATCTCAGTCCTAATTGGCCATCCCCTTATTTTTAAACTGTGGCCCCTGGTTCTGGACTCCCCCAACATCGGGAACATGTTTCCTGCATCTACCTTGTCCAATCCTCGAAGAATTGTATACGTTTCTATAAGATGCCCTCTCATCCTTCTAAAGTCCAGTGGATACAATCCCAGTCGACCCATTCTTTCATATGTCAGTCCCGCCATTCTGCGGCAGAGAATTCCACAGACTCACAACTCTCTGTGAAAAAGCGTTTCCTCATCTCCGTTCTAAATGGCTTACCCCTTATTCTTAAACTGTGGCCCCTGGTTCTGGACTCCCCCAACATCGGGAACATGTCCCCTGCCTCCTGCCTTAACAATCTTATATGTTTCAATGAGATTCCCTCTCATCCTTCTAAACTCCATAGTGTACAAGCCCAGCTGCTCTATTCTCTCAGCATATGACAGTCCCGCCATCCCGGGAATTAACCTTGTGAACCTACGCTGCACTCCTTCAATAGCAAGAATGCCCTTCCTCAAAATAGGAGACCAAAATTCCACACAATACTCCAGGTGTGGTCTCACTAGGGCCCTGTACAACAGCGGTAGGACCTCCTTGCTCCTAATCCTTGCTCCTAAACTCAAATCCTCTCGCATTGAAGGCCAACATGCCATCTTATTTCAAAGTCACGTGAGTGACTACGTGAAGAAGCCCGCCAGCCCGCATGCGCGTCAAAGCGTCTAGCGCATGGCGCGAGTCGAAGCAGTTTTCGCACTGCTCGTCAAAGTAAGTCAATTTTCTTAGGATTTTTTCGCCGCAGTTTGAGCTCTTCGACGGGAGTAGGCGGCTGAAATTATAGGGCTCCATGCGGCTGTTGGCGTTATGGTCTGCACGGCAGCAGACGGCCCAGATGGGAGAGCACCGGCTAGGATAAGTTGTTGCAGCTGCCAGCATCACAGCTCCATACAGTCAGAGACAGCGTGAGGCTCTGTAAGGAGCTTACATTCATAAATTGCGGCTGCTGGCAGCCAGGTCTATTTTCACTGCAGGAGATTTCCAGCAGCAGGTGAGTTTTTAAAATAGCCACTGCCCACAGCTACCGCTTAGGTAGCTCAGCCTGCTGTATCACCAAACAATTTTAACATAGTTACTGCTACAGCTACGCTGCAACTACATATAGTGTACACTTTAAATTGGACAGCTATTATAGAGTTAGCATTTATAACAGTTGCCACAGGGTCACGTTTGTGACTATCGTAGCCGATAGCATTCTATAAGTCAGGTTTAATTCTTTGGCAATATCACAAATATGTCTTATCATGCCAATTTAGTTTATGTTTTTTAAAAGAGATAATTACAAGGGACATTTATTATCACTTACACCAATGGTGTAGTGGAATTGGACTTGCCATTGCAGTCCAGAGCTCCTGGCTTGGGAAGCCTTGTTTGAGCTGTGCCTATCAGACACCTGTGGGAGCTACACCTGGTGGCCTCATGGTAATTTCCGCTCATTAGAGGGGACTGAGGAAAGACTCCAACTATATGCATATCAATAAAGTAATCAAATCAGCTGGCAGGGTTGCAGCATTTCTCCCACTCTGTCTGGCGTATGGGGGCCCAAGTCGGGGCAAAGTCATAGCCAAGTCTTGGGACATCTATGCCAGATATGATTGGGATTTGTCCCAATTAGAACATCTGGTGAATCAAATTATAACACAAGGAATGCTCCGTCATACGAAGGCATGTCAGGCAGCAGCTCCTGGTTCAGGGTTGCAAATTTTCCTCCCACTCAGATGAAAGGAGTGGTGGAGATGGTGCCAAAGTATATGCACATATGCCTGAAGCAGCTCCTGGTTCAGGGTTGCAATTTCCTCCCACTCGGTTGAACGTAGTGGTGGAGATGGTGCCAAAGTATATGCACACATGCCTGAGGCAACTCCTGGCTCAGGGTTGCATAAGTCCTCCCACTCGGATGTATGAAGTGATGGTGTTGGAGCCGTATATATTATGCCCCGTATAATGCGGAAGCATGCACAGGCAGTTCAAGTCATATGCCTGTAGCTGCCCTGGTTTCAAGGTTCGTATTTTCCTCCCACCCGAAAGACTATCAGAGATAGTGTCACAAAATATGCTCGGTATTATGGAAGCATGCACAGACAGTCCGAGGCATACGGATATGGCAACGCCTGGTTCAGGGTGCAATTTTTCTCCCACTCTAAGAGAGTGTCAGAGATCAGTACGGACTGACTCCAAACATGAGCCCGAACATGAGCATGTGCCGGGATCCCAGGCTTTAATGCATGTTGTATGACAATTGCATGAGGAAAAGCCGTGTGCTCTTGCCTCTAAAATTGCTGCTCCCTCAGGGACGGACAAGCCACTACAAGAGCAGTTGGCCAGCGGCATCACCTATCTAACAGAAATGACAAGCATAGAAAATGGGTGCAGGAGTAGGCCATTCAGCCCTTCGAGCCTGCACCGCCATTCAATATGATCATGGCTGATCATCCAACTCAGTATCCTGTACCTGCCTTCTCTCCATACCCCCTGATCCCTTTAGCCACACGGGCCACATCTAACTCCCTCTTAAATATAGCCAATGAACTGGCCTCAACTACATTCTGTGGCAGAGAATTCCACAGATTCACCACTGTGTAAAAAATGTTTTTCTCATCTCAGTCCTAAAAGGTTTCCCCTTTATTCTTAAACTGTGACCCCTTATTTTGGACTTCCCCAACATCAGGAACAATCTTCCTGCATCCAGCCTGTCCAACCCTTTAAGAATTTTGTAAGTTTCAATAAGATCCCCCCTCAATCTTCTAAATTCTAGCGAGTACAAACCGAGTCTATCCATTCTTTCTTCATATGAAAGTCCTGACATCCCAGGAATCAGTCTGGTGAACCCTCTCTGTACTCCCTCTATGGCAAGAATGTCCTTATAGATCAATAGAAGTACAGCAGTTCCGAGGGCAGTCAGTGACAAATCATCCGAGGGTGAGTGGTCTGGCCAAGGACTAGAGGGGTATGTTTCTTTAGATTACAGAAATATGGTGCAGGCCGAATTGGGTTAGCATTAGGCTAATCAAATTGTGGGTTTACTTATCCAGTCTAAGATGGATGATTGGGTGTCTGCAATTTAACTGACTCAGAGAATCGATCTTGTTGTTACATACTCTGTCATATCTATACACACAGGCACAGGTTCTGCTGTTTAATAACAAAGCTAGTGGTGAAAGCCTATGCTGCCCTTCTCAGATTAAAGGGCATTATGTCATCGAGTTTTACGTATTATGCAAAATTGCTAATGATAAAATCTATGGGTTGTCGGTAGATATCTTTTGCGATATTACTAGTGAGGCAATATGAAATTTAACAGTGCCAATTTGCCTATTCAGTCACGCCATGGTAGGCGGCTGAAGCAACTCTTATTTACTCATTCACGTGACGGCTGGGACAGCCTGTCTTCTCGGCCAGCTAGCTCTGCACGATTGTATGAGAAACCTGTGAACTCCAAGAAGACCAAGGAGCTCCTTGTAAACTTCAGGAAGTCTAGGGGTGGCACGCACACCCCCATCCACATCAACGGGACGGAGGTGGAACGTGTTTCCAGCTTCAGGTTCCTGGGGATCAACATCTCCGATGACCTATCTTGGACCAACAATACTTCAACTCTGATCAAGAAGGCTCACCAGTGTCTCTTCTTCCTGAGGAGACTGAAGAAGGTCCATCTGTCTCCTCAGATCCTGGTGAACTTCTACCGCTGCACCATCGAGAGCACCCTTACCAACTGTATCACAGTATGGTATGGCAACTGCTCTGTCTCCGACCGGAAAGCACTGCAGAGGGTGGTGAAAATTGCCCAACGCATCACCGGTTCCTCGCTCCCCTCCATTGAGTCTGTCCAATGCAAGCGTTGTCTGCGAAGGGCGCTCATCAAGGACTGCTCTCGCCCCAACCATGGACTGTTTACCCTCCTAGCATCCGGGAGGCGCTCCTACCATCTCCGTTGCTGGACCAGCAGGTCCAGGAACAGCTTCTTCCCTGTGGCTGTCACACTACTCAATAATATAAATAAGTCTTTTATTTGACCACTCTACACTCATTATAATGTATGATGTATATCAGTAACTTGTTATGCAAATATTCCTCAAAATTTCCCTAATGGAACCAGTATCTTAAGATGATTGTGCTTTCAGCAGCTGATCTCAGCATAAAGAACACAGCCTTATTCAATCTCTGGCCTAGTCTCCACGTCATACTGACATAAGGGTAGCTTGTTATAGAAACAATCTCATAAGCAAATGAGTAGGATTGCATACATTTGAGGTTGACAGCATACCCACCACAGCAGAGATCAGGGATGTCATTAGGTATACAAGTGCACTCAGCTGCTAGTGCCCATGAAATGGAAGACAATTCTTTTCTTTCAATAGTTTCAAGATATTGCTGATGGCTCATTAGTAGCCAATACAATAGTTTTCCCTTTCATCATACAGCATGAGGTTTACATAGTGCAGCTTAATATATTATAAAATTTGGTGGAATATGTCTGGATATTTGCAGATAGAATTATGCACATTGTTGCATAAGTTATTGTCTAACTATTGGGACTACAGGCCAGTTTAGAGCAATGGCCATGTATGCAAGTTAGCATCATGATATTAATAACTCATGTTTTTCCTACCATTAATGGTTTATCTGTTTAAGTGTTTCACACATAGATTATGTCACGGTATGAAACCACAGCTTTGAAATCTTCACGGAGTCACTCATGTCACTTCGAAATAAAATAGAAAGATTAAACGAGAACTTACCGTTTGAAGTTTGATCTTTATTTTATGAGAAGTCGCGATGAGGGATTACGTTCCCTCCACTCCCGACCCTATTCTCATAAAGATAATTCGGTAGTTCTTGCCTTCAATCTTTCTATGGCTTAGGTCAGCAACTATTCTGTGGGTTCATACAGCTACTTTGAAGATTGACGCGCATGCGGGCTGGCGGGCTTCTTCACGTAATCCCTCATCACGACTTCTCATAAAATAAAGATCAAACTTCAAACGGTAAGTTCTTGTTTAATCTTTCTATTAGCTTTCTTCACTGCCTGCTGTACCTGCATGCTTACTTTCAGTGACTGATGTACAAGCACACCCAGGTCTTGTTGCACCTCCCCTTTTCCTAATCTGACACCATTCAGATACATCAGTCTGAAGAAGGGTCTCGACCTGAAACACCACCTTTCCTTCTCTCTAGAGATGCTGCCTGTCTTTCTGTCTGCCAAGCAGTTCTCTATCCATGTCAATACCCTACCCCCAATGTTATCCTAGCACTCTGGTGCCAGGATAACAGCCTCCTCTTGAACATCAAAAAAACGAAGGAGCTGATCATGGACTTTAGGAGGGCACATCATCCGAGGACGTACACTCCATTGAGGATAAATGGGGATCCTGTGGATAGGGTGAACTGTTTTAAATATCATTAGTCCACATCTCCGAGGATATGACATGGGCATCACACGCCTCAGCACTCGTGAGTAAGGCAAGGCAGCGCCTTTACCACCTCAGCCAATTGAGGAAATTCAGAGTGTCTCCGAGGATCCTCCAGTGCTTCTACGCAGCGGCGGTGGAAAGCATCTTGTCCGGGAACATTACCATCTGGTTTGGGAATTGCTCTGCCAAGGACAAGAAGGCTCTGCAGAGAGTAGTGCGTTCGGCCGAACACACTATGGGAACTTCACTCGCCCCCCTGCAGGAACTATACAACAGGAGGTGCAACTCCAGAGCAAATAAAATCATGGGAGACCCCTTCCACCCCTGCAACGGACTGTTCCAGCTGCTACGGTCAGGCAAACGCCTCCGTTGCCATGCGGTGAGAACGGAGAGGTTGAGAAGGAGTTTCTTCCCAGAGGCAATTCGGACTGTAAACGCCTATCTCACCAGGGACTAACTCTACTGAACATTTTTCCTTCCATTATTTATTATGTAAAAGAATATGTGTGTTATGATTGTGTTTATAATTTGTTTGGTTGTTTTGTTGTTTGTCTTTTGCACAAAAGTCCGCGAGCATTGCCACTTTCATTTCACTGCACATCTCGTATGTGTATGTGACAAATAAACTTGACTTGACTTGACAATACCATGTACACTAATTTTGCACACTAATCTCTTGTGTGGACCTTGACAAAGGCTCTTTGAAAGTCCAGATACACCACATCCATTGGCTCTCCCTTATCCATTCTACTTGTTACATCCTCAAAAAATTCCAGAAGATTAGTCAAGCATGATTTCCCCTTTCATAAATCCATGCTGACTTTGACCGATCCTACCACTGCTTTCCAAATGCGCAGCAATTACATCTTTAGATTAGACTAGGCTTGTATTCACGGGAGAACGTACAAACTCCGTACAGACAGCACCCCTATTTGGGATCGAACCCGGGTCTCTGGCGCAGAAAGTGCTGTAAGGGCTCTTAAAGATAGCGGAGTCAGGGGATTATGGGGAGAAGGCAGGAACGGGGTACTGATTGGGGATGATCAGACATGATCACATTGAATGGCGGTGCTGGCTCGAAGGGCCGAATAGCCAACTCCTGTCTATTGTAAGGCAGCAATTCTACCGCTGCGCCACCCTAACTGATTAATTTTTGATTCATTTAAAAAAATACAAGGCAGCTGGCACGTGGAAATGAAAGAATTTACATTTTAAAGTGTGTGTTTCGGTACCTCAACACAAGGCATTCTTCCAGAGTAGCTGGCAGCTGTGTATCCGTAGGTGAAGTTGGCAATCAGCTTGAGACCCATCTGTCGAGCGTGGAGCAACTTTGTCAGTGCTTTGTCCTTCTTGTTCTCTTTCATGGTCTGTTTCACCATGATCCGGGTCTTCAGTATCTCAGCCAGCATTCGTGGTAACACACCTTTCCGCACAGAGGGCTGCAACAGCAATGACGGCAACACGTTAGAACAAATGATCAAAGCGAAAACCTCCAGAAAAATGTTCACTCCCAAATATTCAAACAACCGGACGGAGGAGGTCATTGAGGCAGGGACTATCGCAGAGTGGAAAAAAAGCAATTAGACAGGTACAGGTTGAGAGGGATATGGGCTAAACGCAGGCACACTGATATGATATGTTCTGTATTCATGCCTGCTATATTCCGTTGTGCTGATGCAAAGCAAGAATTTCATTGACCTATCTGGGACACATGACAATAAACTCTCTTGACTTGAGGTGGGACATGATGGTCAGTGTGGACAAGTTGGGCTGAAGGGCCTGTTTCCATGCTGTATCACAACTTTCTTGCACACTAATGTACCAAACATAAGATCAGAAAATGCTGAAAATTGTTTGTTTAGTGTAACGCGATATATAGAGGCTCCGTTAGGGAGACTCGCAGAGACATGCAGCACAAACACAGGCCCTTCGGCCCAACTAGTCCACGCCAACCAAGGGACTGCACGATGGCGCAGTGGTAGAGTTGCTGCCTTACAGCGAATGCAGCGCCAGAGACACGGGTTCAATCCCGACTACGGAGTTTGTACGTTCTCCCCGTGACCTGCATGGGTTTCGTCCCATACTCCCAAGACGTACAAGTATGTATGTTAATTGGCTTGGTAAATGTTAAAAAAATGTCCAGAGTGTGTGTAGGATATGTCAGCCATGATCATATTGAATGGCGGTGCAGGCTCGAAGGGCCGAATGGCCTACTCCTGCACCTAATTTCTATGTTTCTATGATAGTGTCAATGTGCGGGGATCGCTGGTTGGCGCAGACCCAGTGGGCCGAAGGGCCTGATTCCATGCTGTATCTCTAATCTAAACTAAACTAAGATGACCCATCTACAGTTGCCCCACCTGTCCATATCCCTCTAAATCTTTCCTATCCATGTACCTGTCTAAGAGTCTTAAATGTTATAGTCCCTGCTTCAACCACCTCCTCTGGCAGCTCGCTCTATATACCCACCACCCTCTGCGTGAAAACGTTGCTCCTCAAGTTCCTAATAAATCTTTTCTCTCTCAACTTTATAGCCATGTTCTCTGGTTCTAGATTCCCCTACTCTTGGTAAACGACCTTATGCATTCACCCTATCTCATTGAAACATATAAGATTGTTAAGGGTTTGGACACCCTAGAGGCAGGAAACATGTTCCCGATGTTGGGGGAGTCCAGAACCAGGGGCCACAGTTTAAGAATAAGGGGTAAGCCATTTAGAACGGAGACGAGGAAACACTTTTTCTCACAGAGAGTGGTGAGTCTGTGGAATTCTCCGCCTCAGAGGGCGGTGGAGGCAGGTTCTCTGGATGCTTTCAAGAGAGAGCTAGATAGGGCTCTTAAAAATAGCAGTCAGGGGATATGGGGAGAAGGCAGGAACGGGGTACTGATTGGGGATGATCAGCCATGATCACATTGAATGGCGGTGCTGGCTCGAAGGGCCAAATGGCCTACTTCTACAGCTATTGTCTATTATCTAACTATCCCACATCATTTTTACACCACTATCAAAGGGAAATCATGCTTGACTAATCTGGAATTTTTGAGGATGTAACAAGTAGAATGGATAAGGGAGAGCCATTGGATGTGCATTTTCAAAAAACCTTTGACAAGGTCCCACACAAGAGTGGGCAAAATTAGAGCACATGGTATTGGGGGTAGGGTATTGTCATTGATAGACAATTGGTTGGCAGACAGGAAGCAAAGAGTAGGGATTAACGGGTCCTTTTCAGAATGGCAGGCAGTGACTAGTGGGGTGCCACATGGCTCAATGCTGGGACCCCAGTTGTTTACAATATATATTAGCGATTTAGATGAGGGAATTAAATGTAACATCTCCAAGTTTGCGAATGACACAAAGCTGGGTGGCAGTGTGAGCTGCGATGAGGCTGCTGGGTGACTTGGACAGGTTGGGTGAGTGGGCAGATTCATGGCATATGCCGTATCATGTGGATAAATGTGAGGTTATCCACTTTGGTGGCAAGAACTCAATGGGACAGGCAGCATCTCTGGAGAGAAGGAAAAGGTGACGTTTCGGGTCGAGACCCTTCTTCAGACTGATGTATCTGAATTGTGTCAGATTAGGAAAAAGGGGAGGTGAAACGAGACCTGGGTGTGCTTGTACATCACGCACTGAAAGTAAGCATGCAGGCACAGCAGGCAGTGAAGAAAGCTAATGACATGTTGGCCTTCATTGCGAGAGGATTTGAGTTTAGGAACAAGATCCTACTGCAGTTGTACAGGGCCCTGGTGAGACCGCACCTGGAGTATTGTGTGCAATTTTTGTCTCCTAATTTGAGGAAGGACATTATTGTTATTGAGTACAGCAAAGGTTCACCAGGTTAATTCCCGCGGGACTGACATATGAGGAAAGAATGGGTTGACTGGGTTTGTATTCACTGAAATTTAGAAGGATGAGAGGGCCGAAGGGCTTGATGCTGCGCTGTCTCTCCAAACTAAACTTAAAAACTTGGTCCACTAATTAAAGTTCTAAATTGAGGCTCGGCCAAATCTGCACGTATTAGACAAGAGCTGGCAAAAGTTGATTGGAGTAAGTTGTTTGGGGACAAATGAACATCTGCCAAATGGGAGGCTATTAAAAAACAAAATATCGAGAGTTCAAGGTCTCCGTTTTGCTGTTAAACTGAAGGGCAAGGTTCACTGGAGCAAGGAACCCTGGATGACAAGAAATATGGAGGCTCGGGTCAGAAAGGGAAAGGTGCTATGGGTCAGGCACAAAATAGAAACATAGAAAATAGGTGCAGGAGGAGGCCATTTGGCCCTTTGAGCCAGCAGCGTCATTCATTGTGATCACGGCTGATCGTCCCCAATCAATAACCCGTGCCTGCCATCTCCCCATATCCCTTGATTCCACCAGCCCCTAGGGCTCTATCTAAAACCCCTGTCCCACGGTACGAGTTCATTCAAAGAGCTCTCACAAGTTTGCCCTGATTCGAACTCGAAGATTTACGGTAATGGCCGCTCGTCGGTACTCGGGGCTCTCGTGGACATTTTTTAACAGGTTGAAAAATCTTCACGAGTCTTCCCGAGCTTACCTGCCGTTAGCGAGTCTTCCCGAGTACCTGCCGTTAGCGTTATGAGCTGCTAAGAGATGTCCCCGAGCTCCGACGTACCCGCTACGTTCATTCTACGTGCTTACCACGAGTTTGATTTTTTTTAAACTCGGGAGAGCTCTTGAATGAAATCGGACAGTGGGACAGGGCTTTAACTCTCTCTTAAATCCATCCAGTGACTTGGCCTCCACTGCCCTCTGTGGCAGGGAATTCCACAAATTCACAACTCTCTGGGTGAAAACGCTTTTTCTCACCTCAGTCTTGAATGGCCTCCCTTTTATTCTAAGATTGTGGCCCCTGTTTCTGGACTCGCCCAACATTGGAAATCGATGGAGTATAACAGATGCAGGAAGTTACTAAAGGAAATTGGGAAAGCTAGAAGATTGGGGAGAATCCAGAGCTTTTAATAAGACTGTTGAGGAGAAAAATCAAAAGAGCATTTGGAGGGAAATAGGCCACCTCGAGAAACAAGGTGGACATCAATATTTGGAGCTGCTTAAAGTTGTAAATGGCTATATTTTGATTCAGCTTTAGTTTAGTTTATTGTCACGTGTACAGAGTTACTGTGCAGTGAAAAGCTTTTGTTGCGTGAGAACAAGTCAGCAGAAAGACATGATTACAATCGAGCCGCCCAGTGTACAGATATAGGATAGACAATAGGTGCAGGAGTAGGCCATTCTTGGCGTGATCTTTGATTCCACCCTCTCCCTTGAGCCTCACATCCGTCATGTCATTAAAACCTCCTTCTTTCATCTCCGCAACATCGCCAAACTCAGACCCTCTCTCACACCTCCCGCTGCTGAAAGACTCATCCATGCCTTCATCTCCTCCCGACTGGACTACTGCAACTCACTTCTCCTTGGCATCAGCTCCACCTACATCAATTGACTCCAACTGGTCCAGAACGCAGCCGCCCGACTCATCACCCACACCAAATCCTGGCATCACATCACTCCAGTCCTCAAACAACTTCACTGGCTTCCCATCTCCCACCGGATCACCTACAAAATCCTGATCCTCACCTACAAAGCCCTCCACCATCTGCCCCCCCCCATATCTCACTGACCCCCTCTCCCCCTACCAACCCTCACGGTCCCTCAGATCCACATCAGCCGGTCTCATCTCCATCCACAAGTCCAACCCCCGCAGTTTTGGGGACAGAGCCTTCTCCAGGGCAGCTCCCAGGCTCTGGAACTCCCTCCCCCAACTGATCCGCAATTCCGTGTCCCTCACCATCTTCCAGTCCCGCCTCAAGACCCATCTCTTCACCTCTGCCTATCCTTAGCCCCACGTCCCCCTCCCTTTTCATCTGTGCATTAATTGCCTCATATTGTGTTTTGTATTGAATTCTGTCTTTACTTTGTGTACTAGTCATGTCTCTACTATTTATTTCATTCCCCTTACATGTTTTTCCTCTACCTCCTAAATGTTTGTAAGGTGTCCTTGAGACTCTTGAAAGGCGCCCATAAATAAAATGTGTTATTATTATTATTGTTCTGCCCTTGGAGCCAGCACCACCATTCAATGTGATCATGGCTGATCATCCCCAATCAGTACCCCGTTCCTGCCTTCTCCCCATATCCCCTGACTCCGCTATCAGGCAACATCTGTGGAGAACATGGATAGGTGACGTTTCACAGAGTGCTGGAGTAACTCAGCGGGTCAGGCAGCATCTGTGGAGAACATGGATAGGTGACGTTTCACAGAGTGCTGGAGTAACTCAGCGGGTCAGGCAGCATCTGTGGGGAACATGGCCATGTTCGGGGTGGGTCCCATGTTGTTGAGTTTCTACATTTACGTAGGCTAACTTTCAATTTTTTGTGGGTGGGGGGAAAACTGGAAGAGAGGACAATAGGCGCAGGAGTAGGCCATTCGGCCCTTCGAACCAGCACCGCCATTCAATGTGATCATGGCTGATCATCCGCAATCAGTACCCCGTTCCTGCCTTCCCATCATATCCCTTGACTCCGCTATCTTTTAGAGCCCTATCTAGCTCTCTGTTGAACGTATCCAGAGAACCGGCCTCCACCGCCCTCTGAGGCAGAGGGGCAAGACAAAGCAAGGCAACTTTTTCAACAGACGGTGGTGGGTGTATGAAGTAAGCTGCCAGAGGAGGGAGTTGAGGCTGGGATTATTACAACACTGAACAGACTTTTGGACATGTACATGGATAGGACAGGTTTACAGGGATATGGACCATACGCAGGTAGGTAGGACTAGTGTAGATGGGACTAGTGTAGATGGGGCTAGTGCAGATGGGGCATGTTGGTCAGCATGGACAAGTTGGGCTGAAGGGTCTGTTTGCGCACTGTATGACTCTATGAGGTAATAGGTGAACACTGGTGAGGGGGGTTTTGACAGGCAGATGGTTGGAAAACTATCCAGAGATGTAAACAGGAGGTGCGAGACAATTTGGCTTCATTTCCTTGTAGCTGTCAAATTCTTTTACAACACCTTTCCCAATGAAGGAGTAAGTAGAATTCAAATACTGGCGAATAATTAAAAATACCCTTCCGCTGGTTTTAGTTTTAATAACAGTCCCCATAAGAGAAGTGTAATTCCTACCTTAATAAAGGCCACTCCATTTGGGGAGATGGTGATATCAGTCCAGAGTTGGTGAAGCAAGTCTGAAGGCACTCTCTGGGAAGTGCAGCCAAATTTAAACTCTTCTTCTCTGTTAAAGATATAAAAAACATTATTTTCTCATCCACGATGTTTAAGTTCATGAGTTATAGACAATAGACTTTAGGTGCACGAGCCCTTCGAGCCAGCACTGCCTTTCAATGTGATCATCCCCAATCACTACCCCGTTCCTGCCTTCTCCCCATATCCCCTGGCTCCGCTATCTTTACAATACAATACAATTTATTTGTCACTTGAACCTCATAGAGGCTCAAATGAAATGTTGTTTCTGCAGTCATACACACAAGAAAAAAAAATAAGACCCAAGACACAACACAATTTACACAGACATCCATCACAGCGCATCTCCACCTCGCTGTGATGGAAGGCAAAAAAAAAAACTTATCTCTCCCCTGCACTTCCCTCTCCCCCGATGTCAGAGTCAAAGTCAGATCCCCCGGCGGGCGATAACAATTGTCCCGCGGCCATTAACGCCGCGCCGGGTGATGCAAGGCCGCGCTCCGGGTCTTGTTGTTGGAGCCCCGGGCGGGCGCTGGCAGAGTCCCGCAGCCGTTGAAGCCACGCCGGGCGATGATGTAAGGCCCCGCTCCAGGTCATCCTCGACCCCGCTACTCGGGCGGGCGAAGTCGCCGTTGTGGAAGCCCCGAAAAGCGGTCTCCCAGCAGGGACCCGTGGGCTCCCGATATCACTGTCCACCAGACCTGCGGTTGGAGCCTCCGAATCTCCGAGGGTCGGGTCGCAGCAGCGCGCCACCACCGCTCCTCCCGCTCCGGACTCGGCCAGCTCCGTGATGGTGAGTAGGTCCGCAGCTCCGTGACTGGAGCCCCAGGACGTTCCTGCTGGAGGCCGCTCCACGTTGCAGCCCCAACGACAACGGAGACCCGACAGGGAAAGGTTGGGTTCTCCGTGCTGGGGAAAAATTTTAAAAGTTTCCCCCCCCACCCCCCGCCCCCCCCACACACACACACATACCCCATCAAAAAAATTAAAACTACATTAAAACGGGACAAAAAAGAACAAAAAGACAGACGGACTGCAGAGGCCGCTGCGACGTGAGTCACGCCGCCCACCGGAACTTAAGAGCCCTATCTAGCTCTCTCTTGAAAGCATCCAGAGAACCGGCCTCCACCGCCCTCTGAGGCAGAGAATTCCACAGACTCACCACTCCCAGTGAGAAAAAGTGTTTCCTCGTCTCCGTTCTAAATGGCTTACCCCTTATTCTTAAACTGTGGCCCCTGGTTCTGGACTCCCCCAACATCGGGAACATGTTTCCTGCCTCTAGTGTGTCCAAACCCTTCTAGGAGCAGAATGAGGCTATTCGGCCCATCGAGTCTACTTCCAATAATGGCTGATCTGCTTTTCCCGCTCATCTCCATTCTCCTGCCTTCTCCCCAGGACCCGACATTGGTACTAATCAAAAACCCGTCAATTGCCACCTCAATAATATCCATTGACCTATTGTCAGTTTAGTTTTAGAGATATAACATGGAAACAGGGTCTTTGGCCCACCTTGTCCACACCGACCATCGATCACCCGTTCACACTAGTTCAACGTAACCCCATTTTCTCAACCCCTCCACACACACACACACACAGACACCGGGTGAAAATTTTAGATGCCAATTAACCTACAAACTCACGTGTCTTTGGAATGTGGGAGGAAACCGGAACACCCGGAAGAAACCCACGCGAGCACAGGGAGAAGGTGAAAACTGCACACAGACAATATCCGAGGACAGGATAGAACCTGTGTCTCTGGCCCTGTGAAGCAGCAACTCTGCCAGCTGCGACACAAGGCTGCCTGACTTGAGAATATTTTTTAAATAGTTTAAAACCGGAGTAATCTTGCTATTTTGGCCAACTGTTGCTGCACAATGTCTGAGAGGGTTCACAGTTCACATTAGTTCATAAGTGATAGGAGAAAAATGAGGCCATTTAGCCCATTACTCCACCATTCATTCATGGCTGATCTATCTCTCCCTCCTAACCCCATTCTCCTGCCTTATCCCCATAACCCCTGACACTCGTACTAATCATGAAATCTGTCAATATTCGTCGTAGAATGCCACAAATTCACCACCCTCTGACTAAAGAAATTCCTCCTCATCTCCTTCCGAAAGGTACAACCTTGTATTCTAAGACTATGGCCTCTGGCCCTAGACCACCATACAATGCACAATGATTTTAGAGTCATTGACTCAGTGAACCTGTGCAGTATAGAATCAGCCCCTTCGGCCCACCTTGTCCATGCCAACCAAGTTTGCAACCAGGATTACTATTTACCTGCTATTGACCTAAAGCCCTACCAACTTTGCCGCTCCATATATATATCTCAGTGGCTTTTAAAACTTGTAATTGTGTCCACTTCTATAGCTTTCTCTGGCAGCTCGTTCCAGATATGGACTTCCGTCCGAGTGAAAATATTGCCCCCTCCCTCCCCCGAGGTCTCTTTTAAATCTCTCCCGTTTCATTTTATGCCTGTACCCTCTAGTTTTAGAATCCTCTACCCTGGGAAAAAGAATGTGAGCGTTCAGTTTATCCGTGTCCCTCATGATCTTGTACCCCTCAGCCCCCTACGTCCCAGCCTATCACTCAAGCTCGCAAGCCCAGGTAACGCCGGAGATAGACACAAAATGCCTGAGTAACTCAGCGGGACAGGCAGCATCTCTAGATAGAAGGAATTTAAGAATAAGGAGTAAGCCATTTAGAACGGAGACGAGGAAACACTTTTTTCTCACAGAGTGGGAATTCTCTGCTTCAGAGGGCGGTGGAGGCCGGTTCTCTGGATGCTTTCAAGAGAATGCTAGATAGAGCTCTTAAAAATAGTCAGGGATATGGGGAGAAGGCAGGAACGGGGTACTGATTGGGGATGATCAGCCCTGATCACATTGAATGGCGGTGCTGGCTGGAAGGGCCGAATGGCCTACTCCTGCACCTATTGTCTATTGAATGGGTGACGTTTCGGGTCGAGATCCTTCTTCAGACTTGCCCCGAAACATCACACATCCCTTCTCTCCAGAGATGCTGCCTGTCCCACTGAGTTACTCCAGCATTTTGCGTCTATCTTCGGTGTAAAGCAGCATCAACAGTTCCCTCCTACACAAGCCCAGGTAACATCCTGGTGAATGTCTTCTGCACCGTTCCAATCTAGTGACATCCTTCAGACGCTCAGCAAAGCTCACTCACGCAAGGTGATTTTTTTCCCTCCGTTACTTCATTGTAATGGTTGTTTCAAAGAGTAGAACCCTGACCAGAATACAAAATGTGCTCTTGTTCTGCAGTCTGCCAAGTTAATAAATTATTTAACAGAAGGCAAGTCTACAGCTAGCTGTCGGAGAATTCAATGTGGGGCAAGATACATTTTGGTCTGATTCAAAGGTCTTATTTAAACCAAGCTCAATCCAATTCCATTACAAAAGACAAAAGTGCCGGGGGAAACTCAGTGGATCAGTTTAATGTATTTAGAGATACAAGGTGGAAACAGGCCATTCGGCCCACCCAGACCATGATCATCTGTAAACTAGTTCTATCCTACACATTAGGGTCAATTTACAGAAGCCAATTAACCTACAAACCTGCACATCTCTGGGATGTGGGAGGAATCTGGAGCAACTAGAGAAAGCCCACGCAGTCATGGGGAGAAAGTGCAAACTCGATACAGATGCACAAAATTTTTAGTGTTTGTTAAAAGTTTGTTTTAATGTTCTCCGGTTTGTCTTATGTGAGGGGAGGGGGAGGGGGAGGGGATTCGGGGAAACTTTTGCCGGAGATGCGACTTTTTGCATCGCATTCTCCGGGCGCTCTGTGGCCTTCGATCGATGGATCTGGAGGTTCAAACATCGGAGCGGATCCCTTGCCTGGGATCGCTCCCACCGCAGCCTGCGGAGTTACCATCAAGAGCTCGCAGTCTCGGGAGAGGCCGTGTCGGGAGCTCCAACGTCGCGGAAGGTTCGGCCAGCCCCGATGCGAGGTTCGATGCGGGGGCTGATTGCCTCGACGCGGAGAGCCCAAACGCCGCCGTCGTCCCGTCAACGGAGGCTCGAGGCCCCCGGCCGCGGGAGAGCAAAGGGAAGGGACTTGAACTTTATTTCGCCTTCCATCACAGTGAGGAATGTGGAGGAGTCGCTGTGGTGGATGTTCATGTTAAAATGTGTTTTGGGTGTTCCGTTGCTTTTTATTTGTGTGGCTGACTTGACAAATGAAATTCCTCGTATGTTGCAAAACATACTTGGCTAATAAAGTACTATTCTGACTATTCAACCGCTGAGTACCTCCAGCACTTGAATGAATGAATGCATGAATAATGCAGTGAAATTCTTTGCTTGCATGCCAAGGTATGCAATAGGCGCCACATAATGGGGGTCGACTTGCTATTTGCTCAGGATTCTTCTACACGTACATTTTCTCCAACCCCGATATAGTCGGTCCCAACAAACAGCACAAATGGCCACATCATTAGCAGCAAAATGTCTTACTTCCCAAGGTAGTCAGTGTTGCCCAGGCATGTGGAGTAACAATAGTTGTACGCTATGATGATAGAGGGGTAGAGGGACTGGAAGTCCAAGACCAGGACAGAGTTGCTGTAGAAGCGTGACTCGGGCTCCATCACGAGAGGAATGCACTGGGGAGCTCTCATGCGGGCTCGCTGCTTGGCGCTGGGGGTGACTGCGATGTAGTTCAGTGGTTTGGCAAAACGCAACATCATCGACTCCACACGATACTGTGAAAACAGGAACATGTTAGTCAACAGCTACACAGTTGTGCTGCCTTACAGAGACCCAGCTTTGATCCGGACCAAGGGTGCTGTCCGTATGGAGTTTGCACTTTTACCCCGGTCACCTCGTAGGTTTCCTCCCACACTCCAAAAACATACAGGGCGGCACAGCGGTAGTGTTGCTGCCTCACAGCGCCAGAGACCCGGCTTCCAACCTTCGAGGGTTTCGGCCCGAAACGTCACCTATTCCTTCGCTCCATAGATGCTGCTGCACCCGCTGAATTTCTCCAGCACTTTTGGCTACCTTCGATTTTCCAGCATCTGCAGTTCCTTCTTAAACATGTTCATGTCAAAGCTAATTCCATGTCAAACAATCTTGTCAAACTCTCCTCACAGCTTTCCTGTTTATCCTTTCTGTCTAATTCCTCACGAGTTACCTCCATCCCACCGTGGACATTGCTCTTTGTCAACGGAGTGGAGCGTAGATGGGGCATGTTGGTCTGCTTGGGCAAGTTAGGCCAAAGGGCTTGTTTCTGTGCTGCCTGACACTTAAGGGTCTATTTAATGTCTCCTTTTCCTATAGCTTGGTATAAATGGAGTTCTGAAGAAGGGTTTTGACCCAAAACTTTACTGCTTCCCAGAGATGCTGTCTGTCCCGCTGAGTCAATCGACAATAAGTGCAGGAGTAGGCCATTCGGCCCTTCGAGCCAGCACCGCCATTCAATGTGATCATGGCTGATCATCCCCAATCAGTACCCCATTCCTGCCTTCTCCCCATATCCCCTGACTCCGCTATCTTTAAGAGTCCTATCAAGCTCTATCTTGAAAGTATCCAGAGAACCTGCCTCCACCGCCCTCTGAGGCAGAGAATTCCACAGACTCACCACTTTGAAAAGACTTTGCCTTCCATCACAGTGGGTTCACTGTGATGGATGTTTCTGTAAATTGAACTGTGTGTATGTCTGTAGGAAATTGTCTGTAGGATTGCTTGTATGGCTGTGGAAACGGAGTTTTGTTTGAGCCTCAATGAGGATCAAATGACATGTAATAAATATTGATTGATATTGATTGAATATTGACTCTCTGTGTGGGGAAAAAGTATTTCCTCGTCTCCGTTCTAAATGGCTTACTCCTTATTCTTCCAGCAAAATGCTAGAGTGACAAAGAGAGTCACTCCCGCATTTTGTGCCTATCGTCGGTGTAAACTAGCATCTGCAGTTCCTTCCTGCACGTTAAAATAGAGTTCTGCAGTTATCCTACAGATCCAGATATGAAATATCAATCCGACAACAGTTTTTGTTAATCAAATATTGTTAAACATAATGACGAGCTAACAGAATAACAACATTTCAGCCAGAGTACAATTATTCTCCATGCAATTATCAGGCACACTTGGTGTTTCATGTAGATCCAAATCTAGCAGTGTTTAAATTGGGGAAAAGTTCAACAGGGTGGAAGATAAGTTAGTGCTTTAACCGTTCTTTTAAAAAGTAAAAGTAAACATTATGCACTCAACATTCAGTGTTTATCAGCCCATGCGTTTACTCAGATTAAAATCTGCTTCCTGTACTTTATGAAAAACTCATAATGATAATCAAATTAGTTAGAAATTGGCGCAAGGCAAACGTCGCAGGGATAAGTTCAACATAAGGACATGTGATAGGAGCAGAATTAGGCCATTCGGCCAACCTAGTCAACCACCATTCAACCATGGCTGATCTATCTCTCCCCCTCAACCCCATTCTCCTGCCTTCTCCCCATAACCCCTGACACCCGTACTAAGCAAGAATCTATCTGTCTTAAAAAATATCCATTGATTTGGCCTCCACAGCCGTCTGTGGCAAAGAATTCCACCCTCTGACTAAAGTTGACCCTCAGCTTCCTATTAAATCGTTCCCCAATCATCTTAACTCTATGTCCTCTAGTTCTCGATTCCCTCAACCCTAGAGAACCGTCTTAGCACATTCTTCCTATCTGTTCCCCTCATGATTTTATACTGACCCTGACCTTGGACGCTGTCACTGTGGAGTTTGCACGTTCCCCCAGTGACAGCGTGGGTTTCCAACAGGTGCTCCAGTTTAGTTTGGAGATACGGCACGGAAAAAGGCCCTTTGGCCCACACAATCCACGCCGACTAGCGATCACACTAGTTTGATGGGGACAATTTACAAAGGCCAAATAACCTACAAACCCACATATCTGTGGGATGTGGGAGGAAACCAGAGAACCCGGAGAAAACCCACACAGTCACAGGGAGAACGTGCAAACTCCTCATAGACAGTACCTGTAGTCAGGATTGAACCAGTGTCTGGCACCGTAAGGCAGCAACTCTACCAGCTGCGCCACTGTGCAGCCCGGTGCAACTTTATCCCCAAGATCGCTATCATGATCAGTTTTTATACCAGCTGTTACCAGGCAACTGAACCATCCTATCACCAATTAAAGAGCGGTCCTGAGCTCATATCTATCTCACTGAAGACCCTTGGACTATCTTTAATCGGACTTTACCTCGCAGTAAACGTTATTCCCTTTATCGGGTATCTGTACACTGTGAATGGCTCGATTATAATCATGTACAGTCTTTCCGCTGACTGGATAGCACACTAAAGCTTTTCACTGTACATTGGTACACGTGTCAATAAAGTAAACATTACTTGAACATCTTTTGATGCAAGGACCGGTTTAGGGGGATATGGGCCAATTGCAGGCAGGTGGGACTAAGGTAGATGGGGCATGTTGGCCGGTGTTGAGCAAGTTGGGCCGAAGGGCCTATTTCCGTGCTGTAAAATGCAGTGACTCGATCCTTTCTCACCATTTTCAGACCCTTTGTGGATGAAGAATGAATTTCCAAATAATATATAATCTTGAAACATGTAAGGTTATTAAGGGTTTGGACACACAAGAGGCAGGAAACATGTTCCCGATGTTGGGGGAGTCCAGAACCAGGGGCCACCGTTTAAGAATAAGGGGCGAGCCATTTAGAACGGAGACGAGGAAACACTTCTTCACACAGAGAGTTGTGAGCCTGTGGAATTCTCTGCCTCAGAGGGCAGTGGAGGCTGGTTCTCTGGATACTTTCAAGAGAGAGCTAGATAGGGCTCTTAAAGATAGCGGAGTCAGGGGATATGGGGAGAAGGCAGGAACGGGTTACTGATTGTGGATGATCAGCCACGATCACATTGAATGGCGGTGCTGCACCTATTGTCTATTGTCTATAAATCTAAGAGTTTTTGCTGCAGGCAAAGAATAAGTGATAAGAACAGAAATAGGCCATTCGGCCCATTCAATCATGGCTGATCTATATTTCCCTCTCAACCCCATTCTCCTGCCTTCTCCCCATAACCCCTGACACCCGTACTAATCAAGAATCTATCTATCTCTGCTTTAAAGATATACATTGAGGGCCTCCAGAGCCTTCCGTGGCAGAATGTGAAAGGTAAGCATGAACCTGTGAGCCTCTGGTCAGCACATGGTAGAATAGGATGCCAAAGAGCCGTGCCAGTTCACTCGTCCTTCCGATCATATCCAACTGCTCCAGTAACTTCAGATTCCCACGCACACGGCACACATAGTGATCAATCATCTTCCACCTGTGACAGATCAGAAATGGAATTACCGTTTAGTTTAGAGATACAGCGCAGAAACAGGCCCTGCGGCCCAAAGAGTCGGCTCCGACCAGGACACTATCCTACACACACTAGGGACAATTTACAATCTTCACCGAAGCCGATTAACCTACAAACCTGTACGTCTTTGGATCTCGGTACACGTGACAATAAACTAAACATTAGTGTCTTTCTTTGACATGTCAAGTACGAGACGGGACAGATTTAAGGTGAGAGAGGAAATATTTAAAGGAGAAATATGTGGCTAGTTTTCATTAAACCTAGTGGTAGGTGGCGGGAACATGCTGCCAAGGGAAGTGACAGAATCAGATACAACAGCAACATTTAAGAGGCATTTACACAGAAACATATGCACAGGAAATTGAGGGATATGGACCACTTAGTCATAGAGTTACATAGCGTGGGAACAGGCCATTCGACTCAACTTGTCCACACCGGCCAACATTTCTCAGCTACGAGTCCCACCTGCCCTCTTTTGGCCCATATCCCTCCAAACCTGTCCTATCCATATACCTGTCTAACTGTTTCTTAAACGTTGGGATAGTCCCTGGCTCAATGACCTCCTCTGGAAGCTTGCTCCATGCACCCACCACCCTTTGTGTGGAAAATATTATCCCTCAGATTCCTATTAAATCTTTCCTCCCTCACCCTAAACCTACATCCACTGGTCCTCGATTCACCTACTCTGGGAAAGAGACTCGGAAGAGTGCACCCACTTGTAGGCAGATGGGATTAGCTTGGATTGGCATCTTGGTTGGCACGGAGGTGATGGGTTCAAGAATCTGTAGTGTTTATTTTAGTTTAGAGGCACAGCGCAGAAACAGGCCCTTCAGCCCACCGAGTCCACGCTGACCAGCGATCCCCACACATTAACACTCACTACCATACATACACACACACACACACACACACACACACACACACACACACGAGGGACAATTTTACATTTACACCAAGCCAATTAACCTACAAACTGGGGTAGACGCAACATGCTGGAGTAACTCAGAGGGTGAGGCAGCATCTCTGGAGAGAAGGAATGGCCGATGTTTTGGGTCGAGACCCTTCTTCAGACTTATGTCAAGGGAGGGGGCGGGACAAAGCTAGAATGTAGTTAGAGACAGTAAGACTGGTGGGAGAACTGGGAAGGGGGAGGGGATGGAGAGAGAAAGCAAGGGCTATCTGAAGTTAGAGAAGTCAATGTTCATCCCGCTGGGGTGTAAACTACCCGAGCGAAATAATGAGGCGCTGTTCCTCCAATTTGCGCTGGGACTCACTCTGACAATGGAGGAGGCCCAGGACAGGGAGGTCAGATTGGGAATGGGAGGGGGAGTTGAAGCGTTGAGCCGCCGGGTGATCAGGTTGGTTAAGACAGACTGAACGGAGGTGTTCAGCGAAACGATCGCCGAGCCTGCGCTTGGTCTCGCCGATGTAGAGAAGTTGACACCTGGAACAGGGGCTACAGTAGATGAGGTTGGAGGAGGTGCAAGTGAACCTCTGCCTCACCTGGAAAGACTGTCGGGGCCCACGACTCCATAAATCCTCCCCCCCCCCCCCAAAAAAAACCCTGGACCCCATAAATAAAAACAACCGCAGGAGATGCAACACCTGTCCATTTACCTTCCCCCTCCACTCCATAAAGAAAGGTTCCCTCTGCAACTCCCTGGTCAACTTGACCCTTCCCACCCCCTCCCCAGGTATATTCACCCTGCAACCACAGGAGATGCAACACCTGTCCCTTTACCTCTCCTCTCAACTCCCTAAAAAAAAGCCTGCCCCGCTGAGTTACTCCGGCATTTTGCATCTACCTTCTTTTAAATCAGCATCTGCAGTTCTTTCCTGTACAACCTATAAACCTGTACGTCTTTGGAGTGTGGGACGAAACCAAAGTCTCGGCGAAGGTACAGACTCCGTGCGGACAAACACCCGCAGGCAGGATGGAACCAGGTCTCACGCTGTAAAGGGCCTGTCCCACTTGCATGCGATTGCATGCATTTGGCGCCACTAAACGGGAGCGGAGTTCACGCGAGGTTTGCGCTAAGTACGCGGTAACTTTGCGTGTGACGTCATTTGTGTCATGCTTACCAATCAGCTGGGCAGGAGGCGGGCCGACTGAATTTGGGCGTCGCACGGCGTCGGGCGGTGACATCATCACGCAACGCAACGCCGGGCGGTGACGTCATCGCGCAACGCCACGCGCTAGGCGTATGTCATCAAGACGCTGCGTACGCCGTCACGACGCTGCATACGACCGCAATGCGCCTGCATGCCGACAGGCCGTTGGCGCGCAAAGATCTGGGACACTCTCAGATTTTCGGTGCCCCATGCAATCTCGGGACCAGCCCGCACAACTCCGCGCTTCTAAGTGGGACCGGCTCCACGCGCCCATACGGTGCCCATACGCCTCAAGCAACCACGTTTGGTCGCGCCAAACGCATGCAATCTCCAGCAAGTGGGACAGGCCCTTAAGGCAGTTCTACCGACGTGTTCAAGTTCAAGATTCAAGAGAGTTTATTTTCATGTGTCCCAGATAGGACAATGAAATTCTTGCTTTGCTTCAGCACAACAGTACATAGTAGGCATGACTACAGAACAGATCAGTGTGTCCATATACTATTGTATAAATATATACACACACAAATAAATACAACAGATAAAGTGCAAATAAATAGATAATGGGCTATTAATGTTCAGAGTTTTGTTTGAGTTGAGTTCAATAGTGTTCGCCGAGTTTGACATGCCTGAACTATTAGAAGACAGCATAACGGAGAGGATTACCTGTATAGGTCGGTCTTGTTATCGAACCAGTCAGACAGGACACGGAAAGAAAAAAGTGGAAAACGCTGACGAAGAACGTGAAAGGCCACATTCTCAAAAGTGTAATTGTTGAGGGTAACCTGAAAATGAAGATCAAACACAAGTAAAAATCAACAGATAACGACCGAGGAACCTTGCTGTTCTCAAACACGAACCAAAAGTTGCCAAGCTGGTCCAGAAAATGAATGAAGTAATATTATTTGACGAGGGTGTTGCTGGGACTCGAGGGCCTGAGCTACAGGGGGAAGGTGGGGGCAGGCTGGGACTTAATATTGTCATAGAGCGATACAGTGTAGAAACAGGCCCTTCGGCCCAACTTGTCCTCAACGGCCAACATGTCCCAGTTACACTAGTCCCACCTGCCTGCGTTTGGTCCATATCCCTCCAAACCCGTACTAGCCATAAAGTGCTAATATTACAGGTGCACAACCTTTTATCCGGTGTTCCGGAAACCGAAAACCTCCGAAAACCGGCCATTTTTTCCAGGATGTCATCGGCACACCAAAGTTCGCGTTTGGCGCCAAACTTGACCCGAAACGACCCACGGTCAACCCAGGTCTGTACTACTGTAGCGGCTGCCTCCTCCCCAGAGACCGGGGAGACACTTAAACATCTGTAAATCATTGCTTAAATGTTAGTCAGTTAGTTTGGAGGGCTTTTATGTGAAGGGGGGGTTGAAGGGGTAAACTTTAATTCTTAGTCCCCTACCTGGTCGGAGAGACGGGGAGCGGTCAATGCCTTACCGGGTCGCCGTGCAGTAAGCTCCGCAGCGCTGTGGCCGCCAGCGGGCGGCGCCAGTTGTATCTCCGACTCCGGCAACTCTACCCCTGGCTGCGAGACGCTCCAAATCCACCGCCGCCCGCGGCCGGACGCCCCCCACCCCAGCTCCGCAAATGTTGGGAGTCGGCGGCGTTGCAGCGCTGGGATACCAGCGGGGAGCGGGCAATGCCTTACCGGGACGCCGTGCAGTAAGCTCCGCAGCGCTGGGATACCAGCAGGGAGCGGGCAATGCCTTACCGGGTCGCTGTGCGGTAAGCTCCAGGGCGCGGAGGCCGCCTTCTCCCAACATTCGCGGAGCTGGGGCCGCGGGCGGCGCTGGATTTGGAGCGCCTCACAGCCAGGGGTAGAGTTGCCGGGGTCGGAGCTCCAACCGGCGTCGCACGCGGCCAGACGGAGCCCCCAGCTCCGCGATGTTGGGGGTCGCCGACCAGGTAGGGGACTAAGAATTAAAGTTTCCCCCTTCACCCACCCACCCCACCACCACCACATAAAATCCCTCCAAACTAACTGACTAACATTTATGCAATGATTTACAATGATTCCCCGGTCTCCGGGGAGGAGGCAGCCGCTCCAGACTTTTCAAGCCGCCCGCGCTACCTACCTAATCTACGCTAAAAATCTTCCATTCGGAAATCCGAAAATGTCCGAAATCCGACAAGTGTCTGGTCCCAAGGCTTTCGGATAAAAGGTTGTGCACCTGTACTTCAATCATTTTGGAGCGCAGGAGGCTGAAGGGTGCTTTTAGAGGTGTACAAAATCATGAGAGGAATTGATAGGGTGAATGCACTGGCTCTCGGCTGCCCCTCCCTCCTCGGGACCCCCCCATCGTTCCTTCAGCGTGGGGGGAATCAAAAACCAGAGGAACCAGGTTTAAGATGAGAGGGGAAAAATTGTAATCAGAACCTGAGGGGCAACTTTTTCAGTTATGAGGGTGGTGGGTGTATGGAACGAGCTGCTAGAGGTAGCAAGGCATAGAAGGATATGGACCTCTCCCTATAGTCCAGGCCCTTGGGTCAATAGACAATAAATAGGTGCAGGAGTAGGCCATTTGGCCCTTCGAGCCAGCACCACCATTCAATGTGATCATGGTTGATCATCCCCAATCAGTGCCCCGTTCCTGCCTTCTCCCCATATCCCCTGACTCAGCTATTTTTAAGAGCACTAGCTCTCTCTTGAAAGCATCCTGAGAACTGGCCTCCACCGCCCTCTGAGGCAGAGAATTCCACAGGCTCACCACTCTCTGTGAGGAAAAGTGTTTCCTCGTCTCGGTTCTAAATGGCTTACCCCTTATTCTTAAACTGTGGCCCCTGGTTCTGAGACCTGGCAAATGTGTTAAAAAAGTGAAAACTGAAGTTTTGCAGCTACAGTAAAGGGCCTGTCCCACTTGGTGATTTTTCGGCGACTGCCGGCATCATTGACTGACGTAATCAGGTCACCGAAAAATTCGCGGCGTGATGACGTATTGACGCGCGGTATTTTTTCGAGCATCGCAACATTTATTTTGTGTGTCGCCGCTGGATTGAGAAGTGTTCAAAATGTTTTGGTGACACGGATATGACGCCGGCAGTCGCCGAAAAAATCACCAAGTGGGACAGGCCCTTAAAGCTTTAAATCTGCAAGTCTGACAGGAGCGCTGAAATATCAAATTTTAGGTTGCAATTATTTAATTGGGTAATTACATTTAGAAATTGCAGCTGCTGGCATCCAATTGAACCTTTAAGAATAGAAACATAGAAATTAGGTGCAGGAGTAGGCCATTCGGCCCTTCGAGCCTTCACCGCCATTCAATATGATCATGGCTGATCATCCAACTCAGTATCCCGTACCTGCCTTCTCTCCATACCCTCTGATCCCCTTGGCCACAAGGGCCACATCTAACTCCCTCTTAAATATAGCCAATGAACTGGCCTCGACTACCCTCTGTGGCAGAGAGTTCCAGAGATTCACCACTCTCTATCTAAGAATGTAGTACTTTAGTTTAGTTCATTACTGTCACGTGTACTGAGGTACAGTGAAAAGTGTTTTTGTTGTGTGCTATCCAGTCAGAAGAAAGACTACACATAATTACAAATCAAACTGTCCACAGTGCAGACACATGATGAGGGGAATAACATTAAATGCAATATAAAGACTGATTAAAGATAGTCCAAGGGTCTCCAATTAGTAGGTGAGAGGTCGGGACCGCTATCTAGTTGGTGATAGGATGGTTCAGTTGCCTAATTAGCAGCTGGGAATAAACTGTCCCTGAATCTGGAGGTGTGCGTTTTCACGCTTCTGTACCTCTCACCTGATGGGAGAGGGGAGAAGAGGGCGACTCAGGTGAGGATCAGAATAAAAGGACGTACCTTTAGAAAAGAGGAGGAATTTCTTTCATTGGCAGGCGGTGAAACTGTGGAATTCATTGCCACAGATGGCGGCGGAGGCCAAGTCATTGGGTATTTTTTGAAGGCACAGATCGACAGATTCTTGATTGGTACGGATGTCAGGGGTTACGGGGAGAAGGCAGGAAAATGGGGTTGAGGGGGAAAGATAGATTAGCCATGATTGAATGGCGGAGTAGACTTGATGGGGCTTGATTGTAATCATGTATGACTCTCTGCTGACTGGATAGCACGCAACAAAAGCTTTACACTGTACCTCAGTACACGGGTCAATAAATTGAACTGTTAAGAATAAGGAATAAGCCATTTAGATTAAGAATAAGCCATTAGAATGGAGACGAGGAAACACTTTTTCTCACAGAGAGTGGTGAGTCTGTGGAATTCTCTGGATAACTGCAGAACTCTATTTTAACGTGCAGGAAGGAACTGCAGATGCTAGTTTACACCGATGATAGGCACAAAATGCGGGAGTGACTCTCTTTGTCACTCCAGCATTTTGCTGGAAGAATAAGGAGTAAGCCATTTAGAACGGAGACGAGGAAATACTTTTTCCCCACACAGAGTGGTGAGTCTGTGGAATTCTCTGCCTCAGAGGGCGGTGGAGGCAGGTTCTCTGGATGCTTTCAAGAGAGAGCTAGGTAGGGCTCTTAAAGATAGCGGAGTCAGGGGATATGGGGAGAAGGCAGGAACGGGGTACTGATTGGGGATGATCAGCCATGATCACATTGAATGGCGGTGCTGGCTCAAAGGGGCAAATGGCCTACTCCTGCACCTATTGTCTATTGTCTAAACTGAGCCGACCTGCTCCTATGACTCTTATACACTCTTCATCTTTCTGTACTTTCTGAACCTTTTCTTCTTCTTCTTGCGAATGAAACATAAACTAAAGGGATAGTTAGATCTCGAGCCGGGTGTTGAGCAGCCAGGTTGTTGTCTCTGTTGGTGTCAATATCTGCCAGGCCCTGACACAGCTCCATTTGGTGGGTGGTAGAGCGGGCACCCAGAGATGACATGGTTGACACCCATTCATTTTGCAAGGGGGCAGAGATGAACCCGCTGCAGTTCACAAGAACCCACCCATTACCTCGCTCCTCATCATTCTCCAAACGTTCAGAACGATCCGGCCCACAATATTGATTTCAGACATGGCGGTCGCACCAAACTCATCCAATTCTGCAGCAAAACCATTTCCTTTACTTTCATCTGATAAAAAAGAGAGCACAATGTCATCACATGCACTTCGCTTCAGTCCATAATATTTTAATGTCACCTACAATCTAGTGACACACTGAAGGAAACACTTTTTCACACAGAGAGTTGTGAGTCTGTGGAATTCTCTGCCTTAGAGGCCAGTTAGAGATATAGACAATAGGTGCAGGAGGAGGCCATTCGGCCTTTCGAGCCAGCACCGCCATTCATTGTGATCATGGCTGATCGTCCCCAATCAATAACCCGTTCCTGCCTTCTCCCCATATCCCTTGATTCCACTAGCCCCTAGAGCTCTCTTAAATCCATCCAGTGATTTGGCCTCCACTGCCCTCTGTGGCAAGGAATTCCACAAATGGATTCTCTGGATACTTTCAAGAGCGGGCTAGATAGGGCTCTTAAAGATAGCGGAGTCAGGGGATATGGGGAGAAGGCAGGA